>JAKSZP010006939.1:0-92181 GCA_022478985.1 Massospora cicadina
TAGTTGGTTATGTCAGTAAGTACCTATCTGGATGTGAGATTTGTGGGCGTGCTAAGGTTAGGAGGGGCCATCCTGAAGGTCGGTTGGAACCGTTAAAGTTCTCTTAGAAACCTTGGATGTCAGTCACCCTAGATTTTATAGATGAGTTGCCACAGTCTCAAGGGTTTAATCCAGTATTGGTGGTTGTTGACTGGTTCACAAAAATGGCACAATTTATTCCTATGACCACCAATGTCACAGACAAAGAGACAGCCCAGCTATTTATAAAAAGAGTATTCTTGTATCACGGAATACCCAAGTAGGTTATCTCTGACAAGGTCCAACATCTCACTTCACACTTTTGGAAGCAGGGTATGTCAGATCTTGGAATTAAGAGATTCCTGTCAACTTCATATCATCCCTAACAGATAGACAAACTGAGCGGGTTAATTTGTGCTGGAGCAGTAGGTGAGGTGTTGCGTAAATGCTGAATAGGATAATTGGGTTGAGCTGTTACCAATGGCCCTGTTTTTCTACAACAACATGGACAATGCCTCTAATGAAATTTCATCATATAAGGCTAAATATGGTTCTGACGTGAGTTGGGAACCACTGCCAACTACTCAAGTGAGCAATCAATCAGGAAGAGATTTCTAAAGGATATTTATCAGACCCATGCATTATGTAGCTATTCTAGCTTGAGTGGTGAAGATCTACAAGGATTTTGCAGATAAAAAAGAGTGCATGGGAAGACGTTGGAAGTTGGGAGTGAAGTTTACTTGGATGCTCACAATGTTCCTTTGAATATACCATGTCAGAAACTAGCCCATTGGTGTGTAGGACCATATAAAGTAAAGGAGGTCATTGGAAAGTTGCGTACTGAGTTACTCTACCTGAGGGATAGAAAATTCATGATTTTGCCATCAATCGCTCTTGTACAAGAAGAATTGGTAGTTCATTACCTCATCAGAAAGTTAAAATTGCTGCCCCCTCTAATTGATGGACTATATACAGAGTATGAGGTAGAAGCTATCATCAACAGACATAAGCATTGTGGTACAATGCAAACTCTGGTTAAGTGGGCTGGATATCCTGCAGTTGAGAGCCCTTGGGAGCCTGAGGAGAGCTTAAAGAATACAGGCAAGCTGTAAAAGATATGGAAGAAAAAAGCCTCTCAGGTAGCTTGAGCTCTGGTGAGGGATGATTTCAGGGTAAAGCCTGACATTAGTGGCTTTCCTGCGATTTCAGAGATTATCCATGAGATTAAGAGGATATGTGGTGAAGTTAGATTGATTAATTGCATAATAAAACAGAATTGTAATAGTTATGGTATAATTAATCGCTTAAATTGCCCTATTGCAATAATATTAATTTAATTTTTTGCACCATTATGAATTTACAATGAACTGAGATGATTCCTAATGCTTTCCAAAATCATATGCAAGGCGCAATCTCATAAGTTTAATAGATGGATAGTGCTCTGTTTAAAATCAATTAAGCTTAGGTAAGTCCAAGAAGCTGGATGGGATATAAAACTAGGCCAATCATAGGGTTAGTAATTGCGTTCAATAAAAAGATTATCACATGCTAAATCCTTTAAGTACATATTTATAATAAAATCTACTTGATAAAACACATTTACTGACGTACTTACTGACATCTGAATCCTTCAAGTCTGATAGGTTCAATCTATTTGGACGAGTGAGTGAGAATCGGCAATTATTATCTCATAATTTACCAAATTGCTCACTTGAAACTAATTGAACCTGATCAGTTCAATCAATTTGGGAGAGTGGGTGAGGATTGGTGAATATTATCATCTAATTCAACAAAATTGCTCAACCAAAACTAAAAAATAAGCATTGAGGGTTTAAGTAGATTAAGTAGTTAGGATAATCCGCTCACCAGTCACAAGGGAAACAGCAAAGCTGTTAGTCTTTGTGGCTTAAGAGTAGCGCTGGCACAGCCTATAGGGTGTCAGTGTGAGCTTATTATCTGATGAACTTTAAGTACCATAGCAAAGCATGGGTATCTGGATGTTAGGCTTATATAATTTTAATCCTGTCTAATTTACTTTCCCTAATTAATAAAATGCTTTTGTAAAGTTAAGTAGAAGTTGATCCCTTTAGTTTGGAAGTCATGTCATGTACACAAAGGTTTGAAATATCAAAATATGTTTTGGGTAGCAGTTTGTATTATTTTTTGATTTATTAGGTTTATTTTGTTTGTCTGAGTGGTTGATGGCTTTTTGTCAGATTAAAAGGACACAGCTTAAAACTTTTCTCTCTCGTTGCAATCACTTTTGCAAAAAATTTAATTCAAGTCAGGTATTAGTTTGATAATCTCACTAAGGAGATTAGTTTGTGCCCATGTCAGGGAGCAGCTGGGCAAGTAAGGTAAAAGGCACAGGTGGTGGCCCCGCGACATCTAAAGTTTGCAAACGCCCCAGGGAACCTAGAGGAATAGACAAACTTAATAAAAAGCTGGCGGTAACCATTTCCCCCAGAAATTTTAGCTTGGCAAGCGCGATGCAAATATTACATCAATACGCCGCACTCTCAACCACTTTTGTCAGTGGAACACGGAGTATGGGTATTCCTGGATGTTCAGCAGATGGCGATGTGGGAAAGTTTTGTGGGGATGTGCACACTCATTTCCCAAACGCGGTGTATGTTGCACCTCATTCCATGCCACGCAGTTGGCTGGATCTCAGTTTTGAAAGCAGGGAGGCAGCGGACAAAGCTGCAATGGTGCGCGTTGTGTTAGACCTCCCAGATGGGCAGTGGGTTGTCAAAACTAAGCGCACCACATGGACAAAATCAAACCAGAGTTTTGTAACTTTCAACTTTCTGCCCACTACGGTCAAATGCACCATTCTCAAACAACACCTGAAGGCTGGGCTCGTCATATATGGCGAAATACAATCCTTCACAATGCAACGCTTTACGCTGATGCCACACCTGTGCACTGGAAAAGCAATTGCAGTCCTAACCCCAGATGAGGGGATAGCGAAGGATTTAACCCAAATACCACACACTGCTTTTGTCACTATTGAGGGGCAATCCACCCACCCTTTCAGGGTCACCGTGGACAGCGCACCTCCTATCTGCACCTTTTGTGATGCGTTTGGCCACAAGGCGCACACCTGCCCTTCCAAAGAGGGCATCACATACCAAGAGCATCCCTTGGAGGCTATGAACACCGGGGAGACCCACTATGAACCAACCGCCGATAAAAAGGAGGCCTTCCCATGGGGAGCACAAGGTTGCTACTTAGTAGTGCACCCAATATCCCCACAGGAGAGGAAGAAGGCCAAACAGGCTACAAGGTGGCCGCCATAGAGGCAGCCAAGCTCGCCTCCGCTATCCCGCCCTTCCAGCTCCAGGATGAAATTGAGACTTTTGCAGTGGAAGCAGCTTGAGAATCTCTCAACCAATCATATTGGGACGCCCAAGCTGAAGCCCCAATGGGTGAGTTGAACTCATTTGACCAAAGTGCCCAAGCCTCAATTGGAACTGACTCAGTCTCCAACTTCCCAGCCAAAAATTTAAAAACTTTTGTTGGTGCACCAAAAATGCATGCACCGCAAAAATCTCATTCTGCAGCGGGGAAACAAAAAGTGAAGGCAAAAGTCAACGCGAACCTGACTGCTAAAGCTACCAATTCTTCTAACTAGATTGCATCACATACCCGAGGTGCCAAAAAGTGCCATGGAGAACATGAGAAGGCTGAAGGGCTCAGGTGCCCTTCCCCTCACACCTAAGGTGTGATGGGGGGATCCTTTACTTTAGGAATGTCAAACATTGCCAGACTCAAGGCCTCACCATCCTGGGCTAGGAAACTGAGTTTTTATAACATAATTTACCCGTGGACATCCTGGCCATCCAGGAGTCCCACTGTCTGCGCAGTTCTGAGGAAACATGGAAATCCATGCTCCTCCCTTCCCTATCCTTCTGTTCCAAGCACTGTGGGGTGCTTATTAGAAAAGACACTTATTTTAAATTTTTATCATCTGAATCCTTCCTTAGTGGCCACATCCTCATTGTCAATTTTTTGTGGGCTGAAGTAGTGCACACTATTGTCAACATTTACACCCCATCCTGTGCACAAGAATGTCAGGAATTTTTCTCATCAGTCAAATCCCTTCCATTAGCCCTGACCCTTTTGTCGTTGGTGACATTAACTGTTGGTTGAACCCATCCACTGACTGCTGGCCTTCTTCATCTTCCTGACACAGGGACATGTAGAACTATGCATCCTCAAGGCCACCCTAGGGTTGATCAACACGCTACCACGTCATGCTCCACTTCTCAAAAGCATGTTGTGCCCCCATGTCCACAAAGGCCAGTTAAGGTCCATGTCCCACATTAACCTTATCCTCACGCCGTTGAAATTTTCATACCCAAATTTACCATTTCACCATGACGAAGATCGATTTCTTTGATCACAGATTGGTTTCAATTTCCTTCCAAATACCCAACCCAGTTGCTCGGGCTCCAAATTGGTGCAAACTCTGCCCATCTGAAATCACATCGCCACAATTTTACTCATAGATGGAATCTGCAACCACGGCTCTGTAGTTTATCGCACCATTTTGTGCTGATCCAATTTCCACCTGGTTGGCCTTCAAGGCGGACACAATCTGCCAGGATCACCACCTGTCCTCTCGACGTTCATGATCTGCCTCTGCAGTCATCTCGAGTGCTCTGCCAGAGCTGGCCCACCTGGAGTCCAACGTCCCAGCCAAGGGCTACACCCTGCTTGGGGCCGCAAGTGGGCAGAAGTAGCCACCCACCTCAACGCGCTTGAGCAGCAACATAATCATTGGGTTTATGTTCAGTACAGAGCTAAACACATCACAGCGGGTGACATGTGCTCCACTTATTTTTTTGAAAATTCTTCGCACCACGCCAGAGCTTGGCCTTCACACAGGTGCAAAGTCCAGACAATTCCGTAGCAGATATGCCAGCTGAAGTGGCAATCGAGATATAAAACTATTACTCCAAATTGTACTGATCTGACTTAATTCTGCCAGCCAAAATGACGAATTTTCTTAATAGCGCACACATCCACACCATTTCCCATTTCCTGGAGTTAATGAATTTTATTACTTAGATGAACTCTGGTCCGCCATCCGTGGTGCACCATATAGAAAATGCCCTGGCCCTGATGGCATTCCTTATGAGTTCTATAAGAAGTACTTCAAATATTTATCTCCACTGTTGCTTGCCTCTCTTAACCAGAGCCTTTTGGAAAAGCGCCTCCTACCAGGAGGGCAAGAGGCCTACATCATTACGCTCTTCAAAAAAGGGGATAAGCTAGACCTGGCCAACTGGCGCCCCCTTTCTCTAACAAACACTGACACAAAAATTTGACTAAAATCATGGTTAACCATCTAGGGATTGTTGCCTCTGCTACCATCTCCCCAGAACAATTCGTTTTCATGCCCAGAAGGTCGAATTGGGACAATGTGCACACTGTAGCCAACGCCTGTCAGTCCACGGCCTCTGGTGCACTTGTATTTTTGGACCAACAGAAGGCCTATGATAGAGTAAACTTGTAATACCTCAGGGCCTGCCTCCACCGATTCCGCCTACCCCCTCACTTCATCAGTTGGGTGATGCTACTAACGGAGTCTGCCACAATGGCCGTGCGTGGCCCTGGCTTTCTCACGAACATAGTCCGCCCTCAAAAAGGACTACGCCAAGGGGACCCCCTTAGCCCACTCTTATATAACTTCAGCCTGGACCCACTCCTTCGCAACGTAAATGCCTGCCTTTCTGGAGTACAAGTGCAAGGCCATGCTCTGGTCAAAGTGTTGGCGTTTGCTGATGACTGTGTGGTTGGGGTGTCTAACAATCCTGATGCATGCACGCTTGAAGCTCTTATCCAGGTTTACTTCCAGGTAAGTAATGCTGCACTCAACACCTCCAAAACTGAAATCATTCTCCTTGGTTGATATCAAACCTGCTGGGCCTCAGCGCCCTGTTTCCAGTACACCCCATCTGATAGCACGCGCGCTTGCTTTCCCCGCCCATCCCACACTGCCCCACTTGTGCTCCCTTTTGTGCCGTGCCCTACCGTTGGGCCAGTCCGCCATTTGGGGGTGTGGTTGGAGGCAGGCGGGTATGCCTCAATGGTGATGGAAAACCGTATTCTGGACAACATGACGAGGTGCATCACCTCCCTCAGAGCCCACCCTACTTCCCTTACCGGCAGGGTTGTACTAGCCAATTCTATGCTCCTCTCCAAAGTTTGGTTTGTGGCCCAGGCCATCGCCTTTTACCCAGGTTTCTTCAAATCCTTGTATGCCTTGCTGCAAGGATGGCTTTGGTCAGGCCGCCCTCCACCAGTATGGCTAGAGGTCATGTTTGGCCCTCATCATAATGGTGGCATGGGCCTGCTTGACTTCAAAGCCCATGCGGCCAAGATCCTGGGCACCTGGATTGCGGCCATCACCGCCTCTACACTCTCCTCCCAACACTGGTCCCACGCAGCCCGCTCCAACTTCTCCCACGCCTTGGGCATCAACAATCTATCAAACCCCCACTCCCTGATGAAATACCTCGCATCACACACATCGGCTACAGGTCCTCACGGGACCAAAACCCACTACAAACGAATCCTACTCTCCATGCGGAGCACTGAGTGGAGAATTCGTATTAGCGGACATACAACCCAAAGAGGCCACCCCTCTCCTCGGTTCACACAGAAGGTACAGGGTCTACCCATTCTGGATGGCTTGATACCAGCGAGGACCCATATCTTATCCAGGGTGGACTACCTGGACATGATGGACATCCCATATTCCCTTGAATCCCAGAAAACGATTTGGAAATACGCCCATCACCCTCTTCTGCAGCCTCATATCTGTTCCCATGTGTGGCACTGCTTGAGGCAGGTGTACCACACTGCTGAGAACTCTAACGCTTTGCACTCATCCTGTGTCATGTGTGGCTAGTATGGAACGCTGTTTCACCGCCTGGAGAAGTGCCCTACATCTAAAGAGATCTGGCGTGAGGTGCAACGTCTGTTTTTCCAGGATCAGGCACATCCCTTTAGTTTGTCTAGGGATATGTTTGCTTTATCTATGGTCTCCCCTCTTCCACACTCCCTCCATGCTTTGGTGGTCACAATCGCCATGTGGACTATCCACACAATTGTCTTGGATGCCATCGCAGGCTCCACCCCCACCCTTCCAGAAGCTGTCCGCCAGTTCCAATTGCACTTAGTGGACCACTTTCAAGTGTGGTTGTTTGGTTACCTCCTACCGCGTCGCCATCAGTTGGTCTCCTCCCGGTTCCTGGTCTAGTTCATTACATATGACCCCTTCCTCCACATGTGCTCAATTGTGGATCTGACCCCTATACGTTCCCCCTCCTCCCAGTAGTGGCGTTCCCGCTGGCAACAGGAGACAGCATTAGCTTCTCCGGGGTGCCCCCTATTACTGTGTTTCATTTTTCTCGTGTATTATCAGAATTGTCCATCCCCTGGTTGTCCTTACCCGAAATAAATAAAGAAAACAAAAGGACACAGCTTAGTTTTGAGGTGTAATTAGTTATTGGTTGATTTGATAAGCTCAGTTAGGTTTATCTGAGTGGTTGGTGTTTTTTGGTTAAAATGATTGAGCGATTAGATTTGGCTGAGTGGCTATTCTTTGTTGATAATATAATATCTAAATTAAAAATTTGAATATCTGAAATTCTATAAACCATAGCGAAGCAGGGTGATAAATACTAGTAGTTCATATATTATATAGTAAACAAGTTATACAGCCTAACCGTTTATTTTATAAAAGACTGCCCTATTTTTCACAAGGACTAACTGAAATTCTGGAAATCCTATAGCCATGAGTGCAGAAACATCTATAATTGAACAGATCCCTTTTCCATTATTTCCACATCCAAACATAGCTGGTATACTGGCCTTAACAGAAGTGGGAGTGATTGAAGCAATCCTTCTTTCTCTAGGGTTAAACCGCCCATATGCCCTTGCCATTCTCTATTTTAAAGCACTTCCCCTTTGTTATAGAGGGCCTTTAGCTCAAAATTAGAAAGTCACGTTTTGCTATCTCAAATTGGAATAAACTAGTACTAGTCCCTGACATTTCCCATAAAAGATTAGGATTTACCTTTATGACTTATTCAATTTTCCCTCAGCTCTCATCACTCACTCATCCATATTAGATAGATCAGCTTATGATGCTGAGTTCAGTGTATTATTGTTAATGGTTTAAAATTCAGCCCACTGCTCCCTAAGTTTGTTGTTGTACAACCTTCCATTGATAAATTCTTTTATAACAATTGGCCTAAAATTCAACCGCCCATTTAGTGAGCACCCTATATAAATTTTAAGTCTAATGCACAGGGACTAATGTGTGCAATAACAATTTGGTATATATATCAGATATGTGTGGGTGAATGATACTTTTGTGAAGACTAATATCCAGCTTAGATTTTCTCAACCAAATGTATCTCTTCTGCTCAGGTTTCCCTTAAGTCTGGTACCAGTAACCTTCCTACAATCCACTGTAAAGGTACTTAAATTATACTTGACCTGGTTCTTAACCTATTATCATTAGGTTCAGAGGTTCAAAGAGACTTGAATTCTTCCAGACAATAAGGGCAAACTTATCCCTTCCAACTCTTCCTCTAGAGTTGGCAACATCTAACAAAATGAACTTCTTTTTTAAATAGAACTTGACCTTCTACTAGTACCTTCATTAGTTCCAAGGGAACTTCTCCCTTCCTCTATTTATGCAGGAACCCACATAGAACTTGAGAAGTAATAAGGACATTAAGAATCAATACCCTTCCATCTAGTACTAAAAAAAGAATCAATACCCTTCAACTCTAGTATCAAGAGAAAAAAATCTAAAGGTGTACCAGTATAAATATCTATGAGACTTGAAAGATTCTTTGTTGTTTTTATTTAATGATGTTCATGGGTTTACTAAAAAGAGTTTAGTGCCCAACTATTTTGTTGTCACCCCAATTAAGATTGGCAACTGTTGCCAATGAAACAATCCTCTGTAAAATTACACCAAAAATTACATGAGGCATCTGCTTATCCATCCACCTAGTTGGTATCCACCCTGACTAAATTACAATATGCTATTTGTTAGATTTGGAGGTGGCATGTCCCAACGTCCTCATCCACCCCAGCGGATTAACCCATAAAGCTAGCAGCCTGCTTAGGTAATGGGACCTTATTCTTGAATAGCAAGTCGCATTGCCTTTTAGGCTTACCTACAAGTTGCTGCCAACAAAAGCATTTGCAATGCGTAGAAACTCAATAAGCTCTTAATGATTAATGACAAACTCCAATCAACTCATACAAAAATATTATATAATTAAGGGTCAAATTGATAATAAAAAGCCTGTAATTGTTGATCCTGCTTAACAAAACATCAGTAATCTAGTGGAATTAAAACCCAGTAAATTAGGTAATTACATTAAGGAATTTCTTAACTTTTCTTTCTCGTTACAATCACTTTTGCAACCTATTCAATTCAATACTGAATCTAGTTTGATAATCTCGCAGAGGATATCAGTCTGCGCCCATGTCAGGGAGCAGTTGGGCAAGTAAGGTAAGAGGAACAGGAGGAAGGCCCGCAGCCTCCAACATTCAAAAACGCCCCAGAGAAACTGGCGGAACAGACAAAAATTTTAAAGAACTGGCGGTCACTATTTCCCCAGAGATACTCGCATGGCAAGCACGATGCAACCAGTACATCAACACGCCACACTCCCAGCCACTTTCGTCAGCGGAATTTGGAGTACGCGTGTATCTGGACATCCAACAAATGGCCTTATGGGAAAAAATTTGCAAAGATGTGCACACAATTTTCCCAACTGCGGTGTACATAGCACCTCACTCCATGTCATGTGGTTGGCTGGACCTAGGTTTCAAAAGCAAAAAGGCAGCAGATGAGGCTGTGGCAGTGCGCGTAGTGGTCAATCTCCCCAAAGGGCAACAGGTCGTCAAAACCAAATGCACCAGATGGACAAAATCAAACCAAATTTTCAAACGTTTGACTTTTTGCCCACTACGGTAAAACGTGACATTTTGGAACAACACTTGAAAGATGGTCTCGCCATATACAGTGAAATACAATCTTTCAAAATGCAACACTTCACACTGATGCCACACCTGTGCACCAGCAAAGCCATTGCAGTCCTGACCCCAACTGAGGAGATCATGAAGGACCTAACCCAGATCCCGTACTCCACTTTTATCAATATTGCAGGGCATGCCACCCACCCATTCCAGGTGACCGTGGACAGCGCGCCCCCATTTGAACCCACTGTGATGCATTCATCCACAAGGCGCACGCGTGCCCCATCAAGGAGGGCGTCACATTTCAAGAGCACCCCTCTGTGGCCATGGCCAGCGGAGAGGCGCACTTCAAACCAACTGCAAGTACCAAAGAGGCTTTCCCATGGGGAGCACAAGGCTGCTACCTACTAGTAAAGCCAATCTCCCCGCAAGAGCGGAAGAAGGCCAAGCAGGCCCACAGGGCCTCAGCCAAGGAAGCAGCCAAGGCCACCACTGCTATCCCACACTCACAATGCCAGGAGGACATGGAAACCTTCGCGGCGGAAGCAACTCAGGAATCCATCAACCAATCATATTGGGAAGCCCATGCTGAGTGGGCCACTCAATCTGAGGATCCGATGGGGAGTTTGATCTCACCCAATTGTTGCACCCAAGCTCCAGTTGAAACTAACTTGGGACCTATCCCAACTGAAAAAAAAAATTTGACCTGCTCAACGGTGCACCAAATCTATCCACACCACAAAAAATTCGTCCAACGTTGAGAAAACAAAAAGTGAAGGCTAAAGCCAATGCAACTCTTTCCACAAAAATTAACAAAAACCCCAATAGAATTGCTGCTAACACCCACGCTGCTGTGAAGGCCCATGGGGATCTAGAGGAGGCTGGTGGGCCCAGGTGCCCACCCCCTCACACCTAAGGTGCGATGGGGAAACCTTCACTTTAGGGACATTGAATATCGCTGGACTCAAGGCCTCCCCATCCCAGGCTAGGAAACTGAGTTTTTTACAACACAACTTACCCGTGGATATCCTGGCCATCCAGGAGTCCCACTGTCCACAGGGTTCCGAGGAAACTTGGAAAACAATGTTCTCCTCATCCCTATCCTTTTGGTTGAAGCACTGTGGGGTGCTAATTTGGAAAAACAATTTTTTCAAATTTTTATCCTCAGAAACATTCCTAAATGGCCAAGTGCTTGTTGTCACTTTCTCGTGGGCTGATGTAGCACACGCAATTGTCAACATCTATGCCCCAAACGGTGCACACAAGCATCAGGAATTTTTCTCATTGGTCAAATCCCTCCTGCTACCCTCAGACTCTTTCCTAGTCGGCGACATGAACTGTTGGCTAAACACACAAATGGACTGGTGGCCTTCCTCACCCCATGCCCCCCAGGGTCACATAGAACTGCACATTCTAAAGGCCACCCTCAGACTAATGGATGCGCTGCTGCGACATGCCCCACTGCTCAAAAACATGATGCATCCATACGTCCACAATGGCCAACTAAGGTCAATGACCCACATCGACCTTATCCTAATGCGGCAAAATTCCAACTCCACATCTCCCACTTCAAGACAACAAAAATGGAATTCTCCAACCACCGACTGGTCTCGCTAACCTACCACCTACCTGCCACAGCTGCTAAGGCCCCACATTGGTGTAAAATCCGCCCCTCCAAGCTCACGTCGCCAGGATTTTCCACATGGGTGGAAGCAGCAACTTTGGGAAAAAAGTTTGTTGCACCACTTTGTGCGGACCCCATTTCCACACGGGCAATTTTCAAAGATGACACCATCTGCCACTATCGCCATCTCTCCTCCAGATGCTCACGAGCCACATTGGCGGTCATTTCATGCGCTCTGGCAGAGTTGGCACACCTGGAGTCCAACATCCCAGCTACAGGATACAGCTCTGCATGGGGCCAGAAGTGGGCGGAGGCAGCCGCCCACCTCAACGCACTCAAAAGGCAACACAAACACCAGGTTTGTGTTCAGTACAGGGCCACACGCATCACAAAAGGTGACAAATGCACCGCACACTTCTTTAAAAAAAACTTTGCACCACGCCAGAGTGTGGCCTGCACACAGGTGCAAAGATTGGATGATTCCATTCTGGATACACCAGCTGAAGTGGCAATCGAAACACATAAGTATTACTCCGAGCTGTGCCAATCTGATCCAATTCAGCCAGCTGAAGTGGCGGAATTTCTCAACTGAGCCCACATCTGCACCATTTTCTGATACCCGGAAATAATGAATTTGATTACTCTGAACGAATTATGGACAGCCATTTGCGGTGCACCAAACCAAAAATGCCCAGGCCCAGATGGCATTCCATATGAGTTCTACAAAAAATATTTCAAATATATATCCCCATTGCTGCTCGCCTCACTTAACCAAAGCCTGATGGAAACGCGCCTCCTACCAGGAGGACATGAGGCCTTCACTGTCACACTCTTCAAGAAAGGAGATAAGCTAGACTTAGCCAACTGGTGCCCCATCTCTCTAACAAACACAGACACCGAAATTTTAACAAAAATCATGGCTAACCGTTTAGGGACTGTAGCATCTGCCACCATCTCTCCAGAACAATTTGGTTTTATACCCAGAAGATTGATATGGGATAATGTACACTCTGTGGCTAATGTATGTCAATCCACAGCCTCTGGGGCACTTGTATTTTTAGACCAACAGAAGGCCTATGATAGAGTAAACTGGGAATACCTCAGGGCCTGCCTCCATCAATTCCGCTTACCCCCTCGCTTCATCAACTGAGTGATGCTGCTCACGGAATCTGCAACGATGGCAGTACATGGCCCTGGCTTCCTAACGGAAGTAGTCCGCCCTCAAAGGGGCTTGAGACAAGGGGACCCCCTCAGCCCACTCTTATACAACTTCAGCCTTGACCCACTACTGCGAAACGTGAATGCCCAACTCACTGGGGTCCATGTGCCAGGCCAAGCCCCAGTCAAGATAATGGCGTTCGCAGATGATTGTGTGGTTGGGGTGTTAGTAACCAAGATGCATGCGCACTTGAAGCTCTCATACAGGAGTATTCCCAGGTAAGCAACGCGGCAACGAACGCTTCCAAAACTGAAATCATCCTCCTTGGTCGGTTTCAGAACTGCTGGACCCCAGCAATTAGCTCTCAACCTGGCCCATCTGCTCGCCCCGTCCTCGCCATACTAATTCAACACACACCACCTCACTGATGCTCCCATTTGTACCACGTCCTACCATAGGACCAGTACGCCATTTGGGCGTGTGGATGGAGGCAGGCGGATACGCATCTGCAGTAATGGAATGCCATATTCTGGACAACGTGACAAAGCTAATCGCCTCTCTCAGAGCCCACCCTACTTCCCTTACAGGCAGGGTAGTTTTAGCCAACTCTATGCTCCTCTCCAAAGTCTGGTTTGGAGCCCACGCCATCCCCTTCTCACCAAGCTTCTTCAAATCCTTGTATGCCTTGCTGCAAGGATGGCTTTGGTCAGGCCGCCCTCTACCAGTATGGCTAGAGGTCATGTTTGGCCCTCATCATAATGGTGGCATGGGCCTGCTTGACTTCAAAGCCCATGCGGCCAAGATCCTGGGCACCTGGATTGCGGCCATCACCGCCTCTACACTCTCCTCCCAACACTGGTCCCACGCAGCCCGCTCCAACTTCTCCCACGCCTTGGGCATCAACAATCTATCAAACCCCCACTCCCTGATGAAATACCTCGCATCACACACATCGGCTACAGGTCCTCACGGGACCAAAACCCACTACAAACGAATCCTACTCTCCATGCGGAGCACTGAGTGGAGAATTCGTATTAGCGGACACACAACCCAAAGAGGCCACCCCTCTCCTCAGTGCACACAAGAGGTACAAGGGCTACCCATCCATGATGGCGTGATCCCCATTCGGCCCCATGTCCTATCCAGAGTGGACTATCTGGACATGATGGACATCCCTTACTCCATTGAAACCCAAAAAACTATCTGGAAATACGTACACCATCCTCTGTTGCAGCCTCAAGTCCGCTCACATGTGTGGCGCTGCCTGAGGCGGGTGTATCATACAGCTGAGCGCTCTAACGCTTTACACTCATCCTGTGTCGTGTGTGGCCAGTATGGAACGCTGTTCCACCGCCTGGAGAAGTGCCCTACCTCTAAAGTGATATGGCGCGAAGTCCAACGTCTGCTGGGCCAGAATCAAACGCATCCCTTCAGTCTGTCAAGAGATATGTTTGCTCTATCAATGGCCTCCCCCTTCCACCCTCCCTCCATGCTCTGGTGGTTGCAATCGCCATGTGGACCATCCACACGATTGTCTTAGATGTCATCGCAGGCTCCACCCCCACCATCCAGAAGCTGCCCACAGATTCTGGTCCCATTTGGTGGACCACTTTCAAGTATGGTTGTTCAGATACCTCCCATCAAGCTGCTGACAGCTGGTCTCCTCCTGGTTCCCAGTCTGGTTCATCAAATCAGACCCCTTCCTCCACACGTGTTCAATTGAGGCTACGGCCCCTTCACACGTTCCCTCCCCCTCCCCATAAGTGGCGTTCCCGCTGGCAACAAGAGATAGCATCGCTTCTCTGGAGTGCCTTCCATGTTACTAAGTTTTGTCTCTTCTGAGTCATATTTGGAAGTGTCCATCCCATGGTCAGCCTTCCCCGCAATAAATTAAACTAAATACATTAAGGAATTTCACCAAACAATACTTATCACAAAATGATACCTCCTGAATCCACTAAAGGTAAGTCACTCCCAGCGGATAGGCAGATAATAATATAATTTAGTGAAGCTGGATAGTGTGGGAATACTAGAATTCTGACAAATTGGGCCGAATAAACTTACAATCCATCTAGAACCTGTATAGAGGTGAGATTACTATTTACCAGGTAGTAGGTTCTGACTCATATTATAGTTAGTTAAGGCTTTGAGAGCTTCACTTCTATTCCAGAAGGGTTAATCAATTATACCATCAGCTTACCACTCTGAGGAATCACAAAAAAGTAATATGGATAAAGTTTTCTAATAGCTGAAAATGAATAAAACATATTATTATTTTAAGTAGGAGTCAATGAAATGTTTACCATGTATATATCAGATGGCTTATATGTGTGAGGGCACCTAGTAGATCTAACTTAAAAATCAAAGGGAAAAATAGAAAGATAGAGAAACCTCTGAAAGACCAAATAAATCAGGGCCATCTAAATGAGATATAAGTTGACATGAAATTGGTCTGTTCTTAAGGGTGGTTAGCCTGGCAGGGTAATTCCTGCTTCCACCCTAGTGCAGGTTTTGTTCAATACAAGTTCAAAATATGTACTGGCTAGAAAATTTCTCGGTGTGGTATATTTGTCCCAAGGTCAAAACGCCTCAAATAATTTTTATAAAACTGGTCTGTTCTTTAGCTCATATCTTTGTGTAGAACTAAAAAATAGTTAAAGATAGAGGCTTAATCTTATAAAATTAATATCTTGATTTTTGCATAGCCATGTAGCAACTTTGTAATACGTTCTCTGCTACTACACCTATAGGAAATAGACACAACAGAAGCTATAGGTTGTCAAGCTAATCCTGAGCCTAAGGAATACTTATGTTTATAACATATCCAGGCCACCCATAATTTTTTGAACAAAACAAATAGGTCTATAGTTACTAAACTAAACTCTTGGATTTAATCAAAGGTATATATAATAAACTTTTGACCTCAGGTTATATATCTATATTTGAGTCAATCATTTTTCGCATATATATACTTCTATATGCAGATTCTGTATATCTCTAGAATAATGGTGAAAATGCCATATTGATAATACCACTAACCAAAATATTTTATCACTGATAGTAGTTTGAGTAATGGCCCATTATTCAAAGCAGGTTGATAATGGTAAAGCTTTATAAGTTGCAGAAAACTAACCTTGATAAGTTTAAGGTTACATAATCTCTTTCTGATCAACGAAACTTTCTGAGAAAACTGTACAGAAAAAAGTAAAAACTGATTGCCCAAAGTAGTTTCACTCCAATATCCTCAGATTCCCTGCCAGCTGCCCCAGTGTGGTGCAGCAACAAAACTCCCCCTGCTATGTTCCATCTGACAGGAAAACGCGCACAGACTGGCTCACCCAGCCATACCAAACCCCTGGGATGATTTGTTCCTCCCAAGGATCTCGACGCCCACCTCACTCAAACCCAAGTGGTGCCCCGTTGCCCCCTGGTGCTCCCCTGGAGCAACATGCGTTTTGGCCTTAGGGTCGACTATGGGAAACCTTTCCCTTACCATGATTAAGCCATTATCAAAATGGCTCAGGGGGTATGTGACCCGCTAGTTTTATTGATTTCTGCCCCTATAAAGGATATTTTGATCTCAGCTTCACAGGTGAAGCTGATGCCGCCCTGTGGCAACTGTGCCCCTGGTTTTCCAGGGTACCCCTCTCCCCACAATTTGGACCTGGCTCCCAGCGGATACCACTTTGGTGGTTCAGTTCGCTGGTTTACCCACCCACCTCACCCCTGAGGTACTCCACCAGGAGCTGATGGAAGGTTTGGCAGCCTATGGCTCCAACACCATCTTACAATTTGAGGTCCCAAATGGGGCCTCACGCCTCGCTGGGCCTCAGGCGTATGCCACAATCTGCCCTGAATCAAATAAAATAGCCTTGTCAATTCTCCCTCATGCCATCATCCCCTCTGCCCCTGACCATCTGTTCTAGGCCTGCGTCAAGGATGGTCGGACTATCTATCCATCCTGTTTTGAGTTGGACCACTCAAAACACAAGTGCTCATCCCTAGCTGCTTCAGATGGCCCTGATTTTTTGTCCGCCAGCTTCCAATCTGCCGCCCACCCTGTGCCAGCTTTGGTATGGGTTACAATCCTACCTCCCCCTCCACCAAAGTCTGTTGCTTCAGATGCGCCAACAGCCTCCAATCAGCCTCATCCTCACCCCAGTGCCACAAACGCTCCATCCAATCAAGAACAGAATTGGACCCCAGTTTGATACCATGCATTTTCCAACAAACCAACCAAACCTCAAGAATATGCTGACTCCCCAATTCAATCTAACTAAAATCCTTGGGATCTATTGGCTGAAATTGATGAGTATGAGAATATAATTGAAGACCGCAATATACAAATTGAGCGCTTTGTGTTTAATGACCACAACGGTGAGCTACCTCCTCATTTATATGCCCCCAGCAAAACGCCAAAACATTCTGAGGTAACTAACAGCTAGCTGTTGAAGCAACAGCTAAGACAATTTGTCATCCTCTCCGCAAAGCTGCCACAAAATCAGTGGAAATGCTCGCAGGAGAAATCTCTCCTCCCAATACTCCCTCCAAAGCCAATAAAAAATAAGTTGATCGAAGCTCACAAAGCTGCCAATGACGCCATCCACATTTGGCAGTGGTAGCACAGAATCCCAAATCAAAGATTACCTGCACCAATATCGCCACATTCATAAAACTACCTGACGCATGCACAAAAGCTGAAGCAGCTTTGGCCAATTATGTTGGAACTCTTATGTACAATGGCTGTATTCCTACCACCTCAATCATTGGATATTTATCTCACCATCCCACTGACGCCCTGACTCCCCTTCTCTCCGCCATAGCCCATGCCCTGCTTTAGGATGAAGTAGAGGCTGAGGATGAGCCTCCTGATCCCTCCTCCACTTTTACCATGATGGGATAAGCAGTTCTCTCTGTCCCACCTGGTTGGTTTTGTTTACGTTTTGTGTGTCATCTGCTCATTTTGAGCAGCTCGTTCATTTTAATCAGCGAGGATTTATTTTTAGGCTTTAAATTTTGGCAATGTCCCCTGGTTGGCTTACCTCAGTTGAATAAAATAAGTTTTAAGGTTACCATGTTTAGATGCTGTAGGACGCAATCCAAACTTTTAGTTTTAAAGATGGGTTAGTTAAAATGAATTGACACTCTTTACCATGGCACTTTAATGGTAAAGAAGCAACGGAGCGCTGTAATCTACTCTAACCACATTTTATCTGATGAAGGTTTTTCAAACCCTACTCTGGTTATAAAGTACAGCCTGTAGTACGTTTTAAATAACTAAAAAATTAACTCTACCTATAGATGCAACTCACTTTTACCTTTCAATGCTCACATACCGCCCAATTCTAAAACCACCCATAGCAACTTTAATTTTGGCTCAGCGGCTGTCTAAATGGGTGGATTCACTTAAAATTTATTTGGTTAACCTAGATTCAATCAGAATTTTATGGTATTATTTTTAGAGAACAGCCAGGCCAACATCTTTGTGTAGCGTTAAGCATTTAAGCTTTGGCGCCCCTAAACCGCTTAGGCAAAGCTAAAGATTATCAGAGTTTCAATGTAATTCTCCATTGGGGTGATAGGTAAAGCTTGGCTTTCCCACCCTTGTATAAGTTGTGCTTAGCTGCGTATTTCAGGATGGAGGAGCCCAAGGCTTGCCAAGGATGTATAATACTTTATGAACTCTAGCTTAGATCCTTATCTTGATACCATCTGTTAAAATTAAGAGTTAGCTACTCTTCTCGTGAGTACCAAATGTTATGATACTGGGTTCTTCACCAATTGAAAGCTCTCAATTGTTAACTGCACAGGTTTGATATGTACACAATTTGCATTGTCTGATAGTAGATGATAGTTAATTGATAATAGTATGAAGATGAATATTTTTAGTTGAACAGATAACCAGTTCTGGTCCAATTCTTGACCTGTATCTCTCCATTAAATTATATTTATTTCGTCAGTAGGGACTTATACCCTTATCTACCTAACTTGATCCACGCTCAGATCCCTAAGTTTATGGCCTTTCCTCTAGTGACACGAAGTTAGCATTTCCCATCTAAGCTCAGCTTCTCTTCTAAGGATCCTAAATCCTTACTCTTTATCCTACAAAAGAGTCCCCAATTAAAGCACACAGCAATAAATTCCTGAAGATAAATAGGACTAAAACCAATAATGAATTCTGCTAATCTTCATATGTTTATTAGTGTGATCTATCAGGGAAATTTATAGAGAAAATTCAGCGCCCAACCCTCAGTTAGTGCCTCAGCCATTAAACGGCATCCATTTCCATCGAACTATCCTTTGCTGTCTCATCAACAATGGTCTTCTCCATCTGGTTAGGTAGTCCTTCATCAGAAATCCTCAAGACCTAAAACAGATAGAGTCAGAAAATGTGTCCCTAATGGTATCCACTCAATCCCAGCGAACCAACCATATTTGATGAGCGACCTGTTTAGGTAATGGGAGCTATTATCCAATATGGCAAGTCGTAAACCAACTGACCAATTTGCTAGTTGCAGCTGGCATCACTCACCTCACAACTTGCTCCTTAAATTTCCAGTTGGTTGGTGATGAAACCCAACTGATCCCAATTGATACACCTGACAGTTAATCATATATCAACTATTGGATGCCCCCATTTCATCAGCAACTCTACCCAACGAGATCTTAAGCATTCACCTGGATCAATACCTGACAGATTGGAACCTGGCAAATTACTAAAATCCCCTGAACATTATTAGTCTGAAATCAGGGTCAACCAATATTCAATTCACTCAGCATAGGGAATTATCCCCAAGCAATCTAAGATAAGCAAAGATGATGGAAAGGTGGGAAAAAATCCAAATATATCCCCCTCTTGCCTAGATTTCCAGCATAAATAGGATTGTGACAGGAGAATACCACCTCAGACACCAGGTCAACTATTTCTTGATTTATAGCAGAGCACAGTTGATCTGCATTCAACGCTGCTCAGGACAACCTTGAGCATGCGGTTTTTTTCCTCTTCCTTCTCACCACTTTCTCCTCAGAGCGCGGTCCCCACAGCCCTCTGTCATGCTAGGTTGATTGATTTACTCATGATGATACTAGTCCCAGAAATCTAGTTTTCCCCCAGTCAGGGCATATGACCCGTTGTCATATTCAGGATCTTTGTCCAGCGTCATCTATTTTCTGATCTTCCCCCTTGTCCTCAACAGGAGATCACTGTTGTCAATGTTTGTTTTGTGGCACAAATAAAAATGCTCAATTATATTCACTCTTGTTATTTTCTCACAATAACTTCTTTGCTCATATCACTCTTAACTCTATTCTAAAGAGCTTATCTCATAAATTTTTAGATTAATTTATCCAAAAGTAGAGCTTAATTGATACTGAACTGAATAATATCAATTATTATAAAAAATAAAACATCCCCCTCTTGTCTAACTCATATGGATAATTTAGAACCTTGGTACCAGCAACTGCTCTATAGTATGTCTGATAAAAGTGCTCAGCTCTTCCAATTAATAAGTCAATCTGCATGAAGGAATCTTTTTTATGGTCCCCCTAGGGCTCATACTCCCAGTCAAGCACCCATAGCCAGTCCTTCCACAGAATTAGCGGAAATGTTATCAACCCTTTTGAAACTAGATTAGCGATCATTTTAAATGACTTACAGTCAATACTCCCTCTATTGTCAATTTCCAAATTAGCTTTTAGAACTCTCCATACTTTGGCTCCTTTTTCAGATACTCCTACAATAATTGTCAAACCTCCTGAAGCAATGCACTCCACTTTTGATTGATTGTTTCTCACCAGATATGACTTACTTCTGGAGTTCTTTTTCCAACTTGGTCAAATTTACAAACCAACTGTTCTTTCAACTGAACTGGCCATCATAAATCATGAACAATTCAAACTTCCCTATGCAGAATTGAGGACCTGAGTAAATGAGGCTCTGTACATAGCTCTGAACCTGTCAGGCAAACAGCAAGTTAAAATTAGACCAGCCTGCCAGCCTAGGTGTTGGAGCACCTGAACGGCAAACCATAATGCCAAAGGCATTGCAGCTAGTATGATGGATATTTTAACTATAGAGGATTTTTGCCAATAACTGCCAATGGTCCAGAATCTCATACAGGCACATAGTGAGATAACAGACAAATACGGCCATTAACCCTGAGGGGTGTGAGTGCCAGTGGAAAGGGAGGTTTATTTTTCAACATAAAAAACTAAATCTGGGGAGTAGATTTTTAATGGAAAGTAAAGGAAGAAAATTGACCAACAATTTTCTCAGTGCAATGCAAATGATTAAATAGTGGTTGATTTAGCAGAAACAAGCTGAGATTGGGTCCCTCAAGTTCAACCTAACTGGCGAATTTTTGGGGATGGGGGCAGAAGGCTCAATAGGAACCAACATCGAAGGATTTGGCAGCAGGCTGAGTCACTGCCAGTTCATCCTTGAATGCCCAAACCGAGGCTCAACTGCTTTTCTAAAGATATTATGATGGTATCTAAGCCGACGAGCCTTGGGAATCCCCCAGGGCCACCCCACATAGGGGTGGTCCCAATTGGTTGAGAATTGGTTTGGGATGCCCAACCCACCTGTGCCCAGTCTCTGGGCCATTCGTTTAAAAAAGCGTTGCATTAGCCACAACTCCCAATTTGTTAGAAGGGAGCTTCAAACTATCGTCAATGGTGTCTGATGCTACTACCTGCACGTCAGGGATCATTCCTGACAATTTTGAGAGGGGCTAATTTCAATGATTGCACTATTGGTTGAATTAAAACTGTCAGTGATTCTGGCCGATGAATCAATCTTCATCCCTTTATAAATATGTGGATTCTGATCATCAGGCTTGTTTCCAATCATTTTCAAACCAATCAACTTCAGTTCAGTGATCTCAGAACATATTTTTCTGATCTGGTAGACAAGTTCAGTCAAGGTGAGCTAGGGCACTGGGGAGGGATCCAAAGTGGGAGAGCTGTTACCCAGAGCTCATCTACCACGTGGGCGAGGTCACCCTGGGTAAAGAGGGGTACAGCCACCCTTTTTGGAACCTTTTTACTCGGAAACAGGAAGAGAGCCAAATTGACACACAAGGGACATTTCCTGGGACTTACATTACCCTTTCCTTTTTCCAAAGGAAGGGCACCACTGCCAGGAAACTGCATGAGGGCCACATTTTTGTGCGCCTTGGGTAACTTGATCGCCATTACAGCCGCAACATTTTTTTGGGTGAGTCAGGGAGCGTTGGGGCAGGATTCATGAAACGCCTCAACCAGTTACATGCAGTTAGCGCAATAACAGGCTTTAACCCAACTGTTTTTGTAGGCCAGATAACCTTTCCAGGCTACGAGATACTGAACAGACCAACGGTACCTGCATGATGCTAGGATATTTTTCACTTTGGCCTCATCCACATTTTCAATTACTATCAGCTCAGGATCTGCAGGAACAGTACCCTTAAAAGGTGTCAAATGGGTAACGTGGAAGATGGGGTGCTGTTTCCAATGGGCTGGTAGTTTTAACCAGAACGCACTATTTCTCAAGTCTTCCTCCACCAAATGGGGGCCCAAATGCTTACTTGCAAACTTGCGGGAGGGTACTTGCATTCTCAAATGATGCGTATCAATCATAACATAGGAGCTCACCATAATGTCATGACCCAGGAGTCACTTACTATATGTGAACCGCTTGTAGCCTTCAATATCTTTGGTGAGGTGTTCCCGCACTAAGGATTGAGTGGACTTAATATGTTCAGCATGATCTGGGGCATCTTGGACCTCAGGGTGCAAGCAGGGTCTGACTGAAAAGGAAGGATTATATACTAATGTCGCTTCATAAGGAGAAACCCCCATGGAAGTGTGAGTCCCATTGTTGTAGGTGAATTGAGTGAGGGGAAGGTCATTAGCCCAGGTGTCCTGTGCGTCTGCAGAATAGCAACGCAGGTAGTATTCTAGGACTTTTTTAACTCGCTCAGTCTGCCCGTTGGACTGGGGATGATATGCCATGGAGCGACAGGGGGAGATTTTAAAAATGGATAAGAGTTCACTCCAGAACCATGCAGAGAACTGTGGTAAAGGTCGCTGATGATCTCCTGCGGGAGACTAAACATTGAAAACATGTGGTGCACAAAGAGATGGGTGTTTCCTCTGACTTAATCTTGGAAGCACAGGGGATAAAAAGGGAAAACTTGGTGAAGCGATCAACCACCACCATTACTGCTGTAATCCCATTAGAGCAGGGGAGTTTGACGATAAAATCCATGGCCACCAATGTCCATGGACCCTCCGCCTGTTGTAAGGGGTGTAGAAGCCCATTTCTACCAGAGCGATCTGACTTAGTCTGAGCACAAGTAACGCAATTGGAGATCCAGGCCAGAACTTCCTTAATTAAACCTGCCCAATTGTAGGTCCGCTTGATCAAGTCAATGCATTTCTTATTGCCCAGATGGCCGATTGTGGGGTGGTTGTGATGCGCGTGAAATACCTCAGCTCTGAAGAGAGGGGAACCCAAATTTGCGACCAAAAATAAATGAAACCCTCCATCAAAGAGTACAGAGAGTGTTTATGATTTAGTGAGAATAATTTCTCAAATAATTCCACCCCTTCATGGCAGGTCATTTGGCCAGCTAAGACCTGAGCATTGAGTAGGGCGTCAGGAGCAATGGCAGTAAAAGAGATTATGGGGAGAACAATCAACAAAATTTGAGCAACAGGAATCACAGTAATGAGGTCCACTACATGTGGGTCCAAGGGACAGTGGGCGGGGTTGCAGCTGAGAAAATTGGGAAGTACATTAAGCGCACCTTTTATAAATTTGTATTTGAAATTGAAACTGCACAAGTCCCAATAGGTGTGAGTATGCCAACGTGCCAATTTTTGGGATTTACAGAAATACAAGATAGCTTGGTGATCCATGTGAACAGTTAACTCGTGCTGGGCACCCTATAACAAGTACCGCCAATGAGTCAATGCCCATACTATGGCTGCCAACTCTTTATTGTAAATGGCCCAGGATTGCTCATTAGGAGTAAATTTTTGGGAAAAGTAGGCGACCAGATGTTCCAAGCCCTCATGCTCTTAGAGCAGCACTGCCCCACTGTCACTGATGAGGCATCGCATACAATGATATATGGATTGGCAGGATCCATGTGTTTCAGGATGGGAGGGGATAAAAACACTTCTTTGATCAACTTAAACGCCTGCTGGCATTGGGATGTCCAACAAAATGGTACATTCTTGCCTGTGAAGGTTGGAGCGGGGCAGCCAACTGGGAAAGAGCTGGGGGAATTTTTTTTAGGAAAATAATGGTTCCCAAGAAACTCCATAATTGTTTCTGGGCTGTCAGAGTTGGCCATTCACGGATAGCATCCAATTTATTGGGAGGAATCGCATAGCCATCCTTAAGGATGAGGTTTCCAAGAAAGGTAACTTTTTTTATAGAACTTGCATTTGGAAGGCTTAAAGAACAAGCCCGCCTTGTGCAGATCAGCCATGACCACTTCCAAGTCAATAGCATTTTGTTTGGGAGTTGGGGAGTGAACCAGAATGTCATTGATATATGTGACTGCATAAGTGAACTGGAGATCGCCCAGTAAACTGTCAATTATTTGTTGAAACGTAGCAGGCGCATTCTTCAGCCCAAAGGGCATTACACAGAATTGGAAAATGCCTCGCTTCATCCAGATCGCTATTATCCATTCTTGCCCTTCCATTACCCAAATCTGGTTGAAGGAACTGACAAGATCCAATTTAGAGAACACACAAGATTTGGAAATTGCTTGGCTGATCATCTGCTCCAGGGGCAGGGGTAGGGATTGTGAACCTTAACTTTGTTTGAATGTCCATAATCAACACAGGGATGGAGGGAACTATTGGCTTTTTTGGCGAAGATGATGGGAGATGCGACTGGCGATGTCTCCTTAAACAACCACCCTTTTTAAGCATATCATCTAACCAAGTGTTGAGTGCAACCTCCTCCTCCGCTGTGTGGGGATACAATGGACAGTTGATATTCACCAACTGTATCATCATATGGAATCCCAAGTCAAATTTAATGTGAGGGGGAAGATGGTCCGCCTTCTCAAAATCAAAAATACTCTGATAGTGCATCAATTCTTCTGGAAAATTAGACAGAAGGCATGAAGGGGAAATGAGGGAAGTAATGGAGCTGCGACCTTGGGTTTTCTTGAGAATATTAACTAAAAAACAATTCTCCCTTCGTTTGATCATCGGCAAAAGACAACATCTTTGGCTCTAGATGAATCTTAACATGTTGCTGGCGCCACCAGCCAACCCCTAAAATAACTGGAAACACCAAGTTCAGCATCATTGAGAACTGATTGCAGAAGCTGAACTGATGTACTGAGAATGAAACTGGCCAGCAAACTAGGTATGAGGTCTGGGAGGCAGTAGAAGAAAAATCACTAAAGGACCTACATCCAGGTCAAGTTCCAATTGTTGGGCTAGTTAAACACTCATAAAATTTCCCGCAGCTCCAGTATCCACCAAAGCCTCAAAGGAAATGTGGTAGACCCAACACTAATCTTCATGGGTAGTAAGAAGTATGCGAAGTTCTCTTTATTGGTAGTTGTGGTTGAATCCAGTGATACCAAAGAGATGGTAGTGGAGTCAGGGGAAACTGCTAAGTTCATAGGGGGAGTAAGCTCATCGCAAGTCATATTGTCAGAAACTACTGACATGGACACAATAGCTGCAGCAACTATGGGATGGGGATCGGACATTTTGAGTGGGATTAGGCTATCATGGCCAGGGTAAATTTTCTTCACAACCTGGTTCAGTTGAAAAGAAGGGACCATTGATATGCCAATATCTATGAGAAAGGCGGAAATGGTTAGGAATGATGATTGGTCAATTATGTCAGGCAAACAGCAAGTTAGAATTAAACTGGCCTGCCAGCCTAGGTGCCAGAGCACCCAAATGGCAAACCAGAATGCCAAAGGCATTGCTGCTGGTATGACGGATATGAAACTAGAGAGGATTTTTGCCAATAACTGCCTGTGAGCCAGAATCTTGTACAGGCACATAATGAGATACCAGACAAATATGGCCATTAACCCCAAGGGGGTGTGAGTGCCAGCGGAAAGGGAAGTTTATTTTTAACATAAAAAAACTAAATCTGGTGAGAGGATTTTTAATGGAAAGTAAAGGAAGAAAATTGACCAACAATTTTCTCAGTGTAATGCAACTTATTAAATAGTTGTCAATTGATGCGGGAACAAGCAGGGATTGGGTCACTCAAGTTCGACCTAACCAGCAAATTATTCAAGATGGGGGCAGATAAGCTCAATAGGAACTGACATCAAAGGATTCAGCAATAGGCTGAGTTGCAGTTAGTTTGACCTTTAATGCCTAAACTGAGGCTCAACTGTGGTTCTGATGGTTAGTGTGATGGCATCTGGCCTGATGAGCAGCGGGAATCCTCCAGGGCCACCCCACGTAGGGGTGGTCCCAATTGGTTGGGAATGGGTTTGGGATGCCCAACCCACCCATGCCCAGTTGTAGGGCCATTTGTTCAGTCAAAAATCATTGTGTCAGCCGCAATACCTGATTTTCTATAAGGCAGCTTTAAACTATCGTCAATGGCGTCTGATGCTACTACCTGCACGTCAGGGATCATTCCTGACAATTTTGAGAGGGGGATAATTTCAATGATTGCACTATTGGCTGAATTGAAACTGTCAGAGATTCTGGCCGATGAATCAATCTTCATCCCTTAATGACTATGTGGATTACAATCATCAGGCTTGTTTCCAATTGTTTTCAGACCAATAGACTTCAGTTCAGCAATCTTGGTGCAGATTTCCCTGATCTGGTGGACAAGTTTGGCTGAGGTGAGCAAGGGCACCAGGGGAGGGATCCAATGAGGGAGATCTGTTACCCAGAGCTCATCTACCATGTGGGCGAGGTCACCCTGGGTAACGAGGGGTACAACCACCCTTTTCAGAACCTTTTTACTTGGAAATGGGAAGAGAGCCCAATTGACACACAGGGGACGTTCCCTGGAACTTAAAGAACCCCTCCAATCTTGAAAACGTCCTAGATTGAGACATTGCAGCCTATTCCCTTCACTTTGCCAGCCAAGTTCTTCAAAGTTGGGCCACAAAGCTTCCATCTTCTCCCAGATTATTGTTCATTCTGCTTTTTCATTAAATAAGCTTGTAGTCATCATCTGTAGGATGCGGTCTGCTCCTTGAATGACTATCTCATTTCTGGTACATCCTATTGGTACCTTCCCCTGATGGCTTCAATTGGGGGACTATTTGACAACCCCCACCTAGTATACCTTGCTCAATGTTGGCTCATATGTCCAATGTTCTTGACAAAGCCTGTTGGCAAACACTCAAAACCAATCTATCAGCTCCAGTGCCATATCAGGATTACTAGGGTTTTTTGCCAACTGCCTATTCTTGTTCTGTTGCTTCCCTCCCTGATCCGGGATATCACATTTGGCAAGTACTAATATTTCATTTCTCTTCCCCTTGTCATGTTCTCACAGGGATCAGCCTCTACTTAACAAACTTGGCTTTGAGTAGGTTTAGCTCTTTCTAGTGTCCAATCTTACATAGATTTTGACGGTGTATTCATTCCTACTGCTATACAACCTTCCTCCCCCAAGAGGTGACATAGGCGAAATTATCCCTAAGTTGAGGATAACCAATAAAAAAGTACAAAAATATATCTTTTTTGTATGTATTTTAAAGTTTTTCTGCTATACTTTTATCAATCTTCTATAATTTTTTCTTTTTTTATAGAAGACATGACCTTCACTCAGTTCAGAGGTCCATCCTTTTATTTATTCCCCCAAACTGGTTCTAAGTATACTTTGACCTACAAGTTTTCTAAGGTTTGGAGGTCTTATTTTTTAAGACTTAACCATCTATTTTGGTTCAGCAGTCCTTTTTAGGACTTAACCAAATTATGAGGACATGACCATCTTAATGGTTCAGCAGACCTTAGGAAACACTATTTTTATTATTTTTTTCTTTGATTCACTACTTTAAACATTTAGCATGGACTCAACTTACAATCCTTTAATCTGAGAGGTTCTTAATGGAATAGGAATACATTTCCAATTTGGGGATAATATCAAACAGACCCAACCACAACGCATCTAGATTTTTTCTTCTTCCAAAACCATGTGTATTGCAACAGGTAACTTTATTGGCTACATGGTATTCTGACAACGCTGGTCATCTCTTATTGTCCATCATTTTAGTCTTGATTCTCTTCAAGGTTATATTGAATGCTTGCAATTGCATCTTGATCAGGATATTTAACAATTGGATCAGGTACTGCTTGGCACTCATCCCCAATGTTGGTTCAACAACCAAATATAGAATTGGTGGTAATGCAGCATTCTTCTGTACAATAACTCAAATGGCATTTTTCTCATCGCCATATGGTGACTTATATTATATGTGAACATCACCAAACTGAGGTATGTTCCCCATGGGAAAGTTCTCCCAGCAACCAGCTTCCTCAGCGTCACAGACAGCGTACCATTGACCCAATATACCAGCCCGTTCATCTCCAGCTGGTAATGTAAAGACTTGATTCCTCAGATTCCCATTATTTCATTCAACCTTGGGATCACATGAGACATGAAATTCATTCCAATGTTGCTCAACAAGACTTGCAGGCATCTACAGCAGTATATGACTAGATCCAGGATAAACCTTGCAGTGCTTATAACATCTACTTTCGCCAGCGCCTTTGTCTTGGACCATATAGTCAGATGGTCAATTGCAACTATGATGTATTTAACTCTCCCTTTATTCATGGTCAATGGTCCTATAATGTCAATGGACACCGTATGCCAGGCAAATCCTGGGCGGACTTGTAAATATACAGTCATGTTCCTGTGAGGCTTGTGCAACTGGAACTCCACACAGCAAGCCAGATAATCCACTAAATCATAGTTGATAGGCTCCCAGTAATAGTACTGATAAATGTGATTTGTTATCTTCCTCAGGCCTCCATGCCCAAAAACCCTATGTGCGGCTTGAACAATTGCCACTTGTTCTGATAGTCTTTGGAATAGTGATTGTTCCCCATCAATCATCTTAAAAACTTGTCCATCCATAGTCTCAGTGTTTTCCATTGCTTTTTGAAGCGCACCTTGGATTTCTCAAGGCTTGTTCCCAATTTTTCCTTTGACCATCCTCTGGAATAGTTCATCCTCCTGCTGGTATACCAATTGGACCATTGGCAACCTCAATAAGCCATCTTCATTCTGATGAGAAGCTTCCACTTGGTTGACTATCTCATAATTGTAAGCCTGTAGCTTCAATGCCCATCAGGCCAGTCATCCTTTCAGTTCTTGTAAATTATGCAGCCAATTCAGCGAGGAGTGGTCTGGCACAACTTTAAAGTGCCTTCCATGAATATATATCTGAAACTGATTACATGTGTAAATTACTGCAAGGCATCCATGCTCAGTAATGTGTAATTCCTTTTGGCTGCTGATAGTGTCTGGCTCACATAAACTACTGGATGTTCGTCCCTGATCTCATCTACTTGGCTCAGGATGGCGCCAATCACCGTTAATGAAGTACTGTTTTGGACTATAAATTCTTAATTGAAATTTGGATATTTCAATATTAAAGAATGTATCAGATACCGGCGTAATTCATTGAAAGAACTATGGTCCTCTTCATTCCAACTGAATCCTTTTTTGGATCCTTCAGCAATTAAAAGAGGGGATCAGCAATTCACGTGAAATCCCTTATGAATCTTCAGTAGTATCTGACCATTCCAAGGAACACTTGAATATCTCAGACTCTTCTCAGAATGACAATTTACTCTATGGCTTCAATCTTCTGGGCTTGCGTCTGCAGTCCACTAGAGTTAATAACAAATCCCAGATATTCCACCTTATTTTTGAAGAAGTGCACTTCCTTGGCTTTATCTTCAGGTTAGTTGTGGACAGTCTCTTGAAGACTTTTTCCAAGTAGTGTAAGTGGTCAGTAAATGCCCTACTGAACACATTTATATTGTACAAGTACACCAAAACACATGACAACTTCATCTCATTTAAGATGGCGTCCATGGCCCTCTGGGACGTTGCAAAATCATTACATAGACATTGGGGCATCCTCATCAGTTGATACAGCCCCTGCGTGGTGATGATTGTGCATTTCTCATGGTCTTCTATTGGCAAATCAAACTGTCAATATCCATAAATCAGATCTATCATGGAGAAATAATTTACTTCTCCCAATCAATCTAATGCCTCATCAATTCATGGTAGTGGATATGAATTCTTCTTTTGATATCCTATTCAGCTTCTGATAATTGATCACCACCCAATTAAAGCCATCCTTCTTCTTCACAATCAGGATAGGGCTCGCCCAGGGACCTGATGACAGGACTAGAAGCCCATGCTTCATTATTTTGCTGATCTCTTCTTCCACTATTGCTTCAACTGCCTTTGACCATTAAATTGGTCTCATCTTTATCAGCAAATTTACCTAGTGTCAACTTTGTGAATGACATTCCTAGCACAACCAAATTGTGGTCATCCTGGGTGAATACTTCCCAATACTTGTCAAATAATTTGAGCACCTATTCCTGCTGTCTGTCCTTCAGATCAGCGAGTTGCTCTAAATCAACCAATAGATTGATGCTCTCAATCACCCCTGCCAGTAATCCCACCTCGGTGAAGGTTCCAAATTCATGGACCAATAAAATCAATATATATACTGTTTTAATCTGTATATTTTTTGTATTTTTTCTTTTGCAATGGGACTTAACCTATAATTAATTTCAGAGGACCTTCTTTTCCCCTTCTTCCAAACTGGTTATGAGGTATAATTTGACCTACAAGTTTTAATGGTTCAAAATCTTATTTTTTAAAGACTTAACCATCTAATTTGGTTCAGTGGTCCTCTTTTAGGACTTAATTAAAATATCAGGGTATAACCATATAATGGTTTATTGTTCCAACTTTTATTTCTGCTCATCATCACTTTCAAGCAATTTTGAAAAAAACGGTTAATTTTACCCCACCGCCTCACTTAACCAATTTTCCATTTCATGTTCTCAGATCCACAACCTGCTGCCCCAGTGTGAGGCAGCGGTGCTCTACCTAATAGTGTTTATAGCCTGGTAGGCAAACACATGCAGACTAGCTCATCCAGCTCACCAAATGCAACTGGCCAAACCATCCCTTCAAGGAACTTAGTACTGCACCTCGCACAAGTCCATCCAATCTACCCCACCCCCTAGCTCTACACTAATCCAATATTTGCTTTTGCCTCTGCGTCAAGTATAGACGTCTCTTCCCATATGCCAACAAAGCAATAATAAAGCTGGCAACAGCCATCTTTGCACCAGCAAGGTTTATTGACTTCTGCCCTTACAAGGGCTATTTCAATTTTGGATTCCCCACTGAAGAGGATGTGGCCGCTGCAGCAGCAATGCCCTTAATTTATAAAAACGCACCCATTACCACCACCTGACACATCTATCCAATGATACCACACTCATGGTGACCTTTGCAAACTTTCCCTCACACCTTCCCCTCAAACACTCTATGAGGAGTTGATGTCAGGGCTGTCCACTTATGAGCACAGACCCCATCCTCCACTTCCTTGTCCCAAGTGGTGCTGAGCGCCTAGCGGCACCTCAGAAAATGGCCACCATTACCCCCCACCAGTCAACCATAGCCTAGTACATCCTACCACGTGCCTATAACCCATCCACACTCAACTATTTCTTTTGGGCTTGCATTGACAATAAGCGCACAATCTGCCCCCTCTGCCATGAGTTAGCCCATACAAAAAACATGTCAATACAATTCTTACCCTGCAAACACTGCCAAATCCACCCATTTGGTCACACCAACAGCATTCAAGTGTTAATTTTGTCTGCCCCCACCCCACAGGTTGTGCTCTCAATGAACCAGCAGCAAAATCTAGCAACTCAAATCCAAGCTGGCCAATTTAAACCCATGCCAACCAATAGGGAGCATGTTTGTAACCATATTCAATCCAAATATTTTCCCACCCCAAAACTTACCCAACCACAGCCACCTATCACCAAATCAATCCCAATCAACCAAAATCTCTGGGACTTATTGGATGAAGTGATTGAATCTGGTGAAATTGTCCCACCTCCAGACTTCCCAATTAATTTAGAACCTTATATAAATTCAGACTTTGATGCCCCACTCCTGCCCAAACAATATGTCCCCAAATACAATGTTATCCCATACCAAAATGACCACCAGCTTGCCAAGGTTGTGGTGGCATCACCCAAAAATTGCCATCTTTATGAAGCTGTGGCAAAATTATTTTGCTGAATTCAAAAAAGGGCTGCACCCCCTTGTTCCCCTCTAATTTTCCTCCTACTGCAAAAGAGGAAATCCTACACATTCATAAAACTGCCACCACTGCTGTCAAACGTGTCATTTATCTGGCAGATTTTTCCCCATCCACACATATCACCAAAGCAAACGTTGCAAAATTAGCCCAACTTCCTAACTCCCACATCCAAGCTGAAAACCATGTAGCTGAACTCAAAGAGGCTATGCTTTAGGCCAAATTGTCAAACTAAAAAATTATCTGCTTTTCCTAGGCCCTCAACCCATGGATGCCCCAACCCCCTTACTATCAGCATTGATCTGTATCTTCAATGCTAATCCTAAGGATGAATATTTTGATCTACATGATCCCCCTCCCCCTCCACCATGATGGGATAAGTGGCTCACCGCTGTTCCACCTGGTAGGTTGTTTTATCATTTTTTGTCTCGCTGCTCATTTAGGGTGGTTGGTTCATGTTTTCAGTTTGTTTGTTTGGTGTTTCTATTTTAGTAATATCTATTCCCTGGTCAGCATACCTTGAATAAATAAAATAGTTTATTGGTCCTTTAATAAAATTGCAATTATTTTCTTTTAGATACAATACTCTTAGTTTTTTAGAATTGACTTTCTTCCCTATATGACCAGCAGCGTTGCTTCATGTATAAGCAACACTTGCTGACTTTGGCAATACTTTTAAATGTTTCATTCAATGGACCTTCAATGATGGCTTGTCATAATTCTGACAGGTTTAATTTCATCTCATATTTCAGCAACTGATACTTGAGTCTTTTTTATCTCACAAATTGTGAATTTCTCATGCATTAGCTTTTCTGTTCAATTGCTCTTACCTTTTTCTAGTAACTCATTGCCAAAATTGGAAATATCTTCTACTCCTTTCTTATATGACATCTTGATTGGTGTATCCTAATTAACTACCCCCTGTAGTGAGCACCAATTGTTAAAAATTGGGAGTTGGCTACTCTTCTTATGAGTACCAGATGTTATAGTCCTGGGTTCTTCAATTGAAAGCTCCCAACTGTTAACTGCACAGGGTTGATATGTGCACAATTTGTGTTGTCTGATAGTAGATGATAGTTAATTGATAATAGTATGAAGATGATTATTTATAGTTGAACAGATAACTAGTTCTGGTCCAACACTCAATCTGTATCTCTCCATGAAAAACTCCTGATGGCATCAGTAGAGACTTATACCCTTATCCGCTTATCTTGATCCATGCTCAAGTCCCTAAGCTTACAGCCTATTCTCTGGTGACAAAGTCAGTAGCAATGCCTAAGCTCAGCTTCTCTTCTAAGGATCCTTGATCCTTACTTTTTATCCTATAAAAGAGGCCCCAATTAAAGCACAGCAATAATTTCCTGAAGATGAATGAAACTAAAACCGATAATGAATTCTGCTAACTTTACATATATTTTAATATAAATTATCAGAAGAATTTATAGAGTGAATTTGGTATCCAACCCTTAGTTGGCACCTCAGCCATGAAATGGCAGCCATTGCCGTTGAACTATCCTTTGATAACTCACCAGCGATGGTCTTCTCTATCAGGTTAGATAGTCCTTCATCAGATATCCTCAAGACCTAAAACAGATAAAGTCAGAAATTGTGTCCCTAATATTTTCCACTTAATGCCAGCAGACCAACCATATTTGGCAAGTGACCTGCTTAGGTAATGGGACTTGTCACCCATTATGGCAGGTTACAAACTAACTGATTGATCTGCTAATTGCAGGTGGCATCACTCACCTCCCAACTTGCTCCTTAAATTCCCAATCGGTTGGTGATAAAACTTGACCAATCCCAAATGATACGCCTGATAGTTAATCGTATATCAACTATTGGATGCCCCATTTCATCAGCAACTCTGCCCAACGAGAACTTAAGCATTCACCTGGATCAATCCCTGACAGATTGGAACCTGGCAGATTACCTAAAATCCCCCAAACATTATTAGCCCAAAACCAGGGTCAACCAATATCCAATTCACTCGCCATAAGGAATTATCCACTAGTAATCTAAGGGGCTGGAAAGGTGGGCAAAAATCCCAACACCATCTACCTAGAATTTTCATTTATACCACCCATCTCCCATCTACTAAACGGTTTGGGTTGGTAAAGCCTTCTGTAATAGTACCCATACGCTTAAACTTAACATTAGCCACAGCTGGGTGGTGGTAAAGTATATACTGGGTGATCCTAGCTCGATATAGCAAGTCAAATTTGCCTTATAAAGCTCCGATGTGCCATCCCATAGCATACGTTAATCAACGCTTAAAACGATTGAGTTACCATATGGTTGATATAATCAATAAACTTAAAATTCCGATATGCTAAACGGTACGCGTAGAGCCATGCCCTTCAAACTGGCTCCAAAGTTGAGCGCTTAAGCCTTATCGAACCGTAGGGTAAGTACCAAAATTTACAGGGCGTATAAAGGCCAGCTACAAGGAGCTGACAATAGAGAGTGAGGGTACAGATCTTTGGAGGCTAGGAATCACTTAGGGGCAGGTCAATCCGAATCCTCCGAGATCGGTAGGTGGCAGACGGCCTAGAAGTTTATACAAATTAAAGCCAGCCTTACCTTCGACCCCTTCCGCTTGGCAACCGGCGTTGTGGCCGAGGCGGCGGGGGAACCCCCCAGAGTCTTGGCGACGTTTGGGGAAGCTAGAAGAGCGGCCCTCGGGGTCCGAAGCCGTGGCGTTTTCAGGGTGAGGGGATCACCCTCATCACGGTCACCGTTAAATCTCTTTATGGGGCGAGCATCTTCTGCGCGGGAGCCATGCTTGACGGGGACAACGAACGGGTTGGAGCCCAAGTCCTTGGGCGGGTTCCTAGAGGACGCCAGCGCTTTTGGGAGATCGAGAGGTCAATTGACTTCCAAAAACTCAGATACCTGGACTTTGCCTTTCGGGCGATGGAACCGGGGAGGTTTCTTGGGCGGGCGGGTTGGGAGGTTCCATTACCGCCTCGGCGTCCCGAGCACCCGTGAAGCTCGCCTTAACGGCGCGGATCTGCTGGATACGGTCCAGGGCATCCTCCAGATGGTGGCTAGCGGCGATCTTCTCGGCAAAGGTGAAGGATTCCAGGCGGTTAAGCATCGTGGCGAGCTCGACCGCCTGCTTGGGAAGGTCAGCCTTGCACGCGTGGTTGAGGAGGCTCAAAAGAAGGCGATCCTCGATGAGGTGGCGCCGCTCGGGATTCTCAGGTTCCAAGCGGGTCTCAAGCCGCGCCAGGAGCAGATCCGCCTCCTCGCGGCAGTTGTGGCGGGTGATGGCGGGGGAGGCGTGCCAGGGGATCGGGCGGATGAGCGGGTGCTCAATCCAGGACGGGTCGGAGGCGATGCGGAGGCAATACACCTGGCCCCTCGCAATGCCAAACGGGAACAACTGGCCGGGGTTGATGCGCAGAACGGGGACCAGGCCGCGGCTTGAGGATCGGCCAGCACCTGGACCAGGCCCTCGGAGTCCGAACACGCGGGGATGCCATCTTGGGAGAAGCCGATCCACTCGAGCGCCGAGCCTGGGCTCAAGGTCAGGGCCCCGCTACCCAATAACCGCATCGACGCGAGATCGACAAGCGAATAGCCTAGGCGCAGGTTGGTCGGCTCGGCGCCACGATGATAGACGTACAACAACCGATCGCCCTGGTCGGACGCCAGTGAGAGTAGCGTAGGGGAGGGGAGGGTAGCCACGCGATACTGCAAGCCGAGGCACGTGAAGAAGCGCGCATGGCCCCGAGATGTGCAAACGACGGGGCCACGCGGCGTAGCTGCGGCCGCCACGACCTCTTCGCCCGAAGGCAGAGCTGCCTCCCAAGCGCTGCGCGGATCCGGGTCGGCGTGAGGCCGATAGAAGAGGTAGTCTTGCATAGCAAACAGGGCCCCATGCGTGCTGAGGCTCGCAAGCGTGTAGCGGCGCAGATCGCTAAACTGATAATCGGCGTACCGCCCTCGGTCGTGAAACTTCACGCTGTAGAGCGGTTTCGTCACTTCGCTTTGGGCCAGGATGCCGCCCACCGCATTGTAGGCTAGAAACTGCCAATCCGAGGTTTCCATCTGCGTCGACCCCGGCGTGAAACTGGCCTGTAGCGTAACCGGCGCGGCCTCCAGAGGCAAGTCCTCCCCACTCGGCTCCATACTCGGCTCCCTACTTTCCTCTACACTTTCGGCGTCGCGTCGCAAAAGGTCATCGATTCCATCGGCTTCCGAGAGAAGGTCCAGGTCCGCCACCGCCGCCCAGTCGCGTTTCCCGACGCCGTGGGCGCTCGACAAAAGATCGTCGTAGACCATTAAGCTCCCCTGGTCGGTGGCGAGTGCCAGCGTATTATGGCGGGGCGACCAGGCCATGGACGTGATGGCCGCCGAGGTCGAAAGCACCAAGCACTTGGACCACGTGTTCACCTTCCATACCGTCAGGCACTGGTCCGGCCCGCACGTCGCGAGGAACTGGCCGTTGGGGCTCCACCGGACGAGCGAGACCCACCTGCTGTGGCCAAAAGGTAGGGCGCGGATATCCTCGAGCGTAATGGGGTCCATAATGCGGACTTGGCCCGGCCTTACGGAGGGGACCGATAGATACCGCCCCGTGGGGTGCATGGCGATTTCGCACGGTTCCTGGAGGTGGGAACTGCGGGCCACGGCATGCTTCACCAAAACTGGGGCGGTGGAGGCGCCCGTCAGATCGAAGCGCACCAGCGAACCGTGGGTTGTGAGGGCTACGAGCGCCCCCCCCTCCGAGTCGAAGGCGGCCGATATGGCAGGATGGGGCAGGCCCGTGAGCAACTTGCCTCCGCCGGTATCCACATCGGTTAGCTTGACACTCACTCCGCCAGTTAATATACACACTACGCATGCCCCCAGCTTCTTGGAAACGGTCTGCGCCAACCCAAAAACTTTCTGCGAACCGCGGACCACGGCGCCCAAAGGCTTTAAGCTAACGACGTCGATCTTTCCGACGGTCATGTCTTCGGACCCCGTGAAGACGTAATCCTCCTACTGGGGTTAATAAAAGGGCAAATGGGTACCGTGACGGCTAGGGAGGTGATTGGGCTTGAATGGAGGTCGACCGTCAGCGCCTCGTTCGCCCTCGCCTCGGGGGAGGCCTCAAACCTCCGGACAAGGTTGTCACAGCCTGCGGTGAAGATTTGGCTAGTCGAAATCAGCCACAATCCCAATATGAACCCATAACGTCCTCTAAACCTAAACCTTTCATCTAACCCACTTTAAAAGTTTCTGCACGCGGCCGACTATCTACAACGCAACGCCCTCATGGAACGTTCGGCTGGGAAAGTATTTTAGGGAAAAATAAACTTACCTCCCATCCACGGAGAAGGCCACCACGGTACGGCCCTCGCAGTGGGCTGGATGGGTGGTGGGGGCTTTCTCGAACGCCATCCTTAAGTTCAACCTAAAACGTAGTGAGAACCGAGGCCCCTTTTAAAATAGCCCAATCTGGTAAAACCATTTGCTGCATAGACCACCGGTTCACTTATAAAAAGCGCCGCACCGTGGGGTCTAAACCTAACCTCAACTCGGTTGGCGTATCAAACTTATGTCAATTGTACTAAACCCCCTGGCTTCAAAAGGGATTTAAATGGCGGCCCGTCTCAAACCATTCGGACCTATCGGGTCTACAACTTGCCCAACCTTAAATTGCTGGGTTGAAACCGAATTGTAAATTTGTTAAGGAACACCCGCCCCCCTTTACAGATTACCCCCAACCCATTCAACCCCGAAGTCGGCCGTACTCAAGCCGTTAATCTTAGCCAGTCTCCCCCTCTATAAATTTATAGCCCGGGTGACAAAATTTCAACGCAACGGTTTCAACCCAACCTCGATCGTAGCAACGATCTCGGCAACGAAGGTTTACAAGAATTTAACCTTTTTCGGGTACCAGTGGTTTGAGCTATAGAAGGATGTTATCAGTTCGTAAAGCTTAGATCCAACAAGGTACCCGGTCGCAACCTCCAAATTGGGTGAGATTGGGTCGCCGAAACCGAAAACCCCTCTTCCCGAGTAAAAGGCAAAGGCATGCAATGATGAATAGCAACCAAAAAGGTTGGCAACGGTAAGCGGAAAGGTTTGGCTAATCTGTAGATATTTCACATGGTGATAACCCGATAAATAAACGACGTGAGTTCAAAACGGGACTACCCACCCATTAAACTCTATAAAGTTCAACCCGATCCAACAACCCGACCAGGGTTTTTTTAACCCGAGGCTAGTCAGTTAAAGGGGTTTTGTAGAGGACACCGTTACAGATAAAAGTTTAATTACAAGCAGATGGTTTTACAGATAAAAGTTTAATTACAAGCAGATGGTTTTGATTAACTTGCCCCCTCGTATAAGTTTCTAGACTTTACCTTAAACTTGATGACCGCTTGTATAAAAAGTATTTATGAACTTGTTCGGGTTTTATTAAATCACCCGAATCCGCCAAAATTTTAAAAGTGGGGTCTAGCTAGTGAACTACGTATGGTTCAAGTACGAATCGGTTCGATTGGTTTAGTTTAGGTAGCGTGATAAATTTTCTGGTGTCAAGTAATAAATCCCAGGAAATTTGAACTTTGTCAAAAGTTCCCAATTTATAAAAGGTAATATAAAATCATTAGCTGGCTTTCCATGTATTACTAAAAGGATAGTCACTTACATACCAACTTTAAACTTCCTAGATGTTTCTTTCAACTTGCCTACTTTTTAAAAGATGGGTTAATTTGTAATATTAGCTAATTTAAAGTTACCACCCTCTTAGTCATCCTCGGTCACCGGTTTATGAATTTATTCAAGGCACGCCGACCAGGGGACGGACATTACCGATCAAAGCAAAAAAAACCCCAAAACAAATGGGTTGACAAAACCAAAATAAAACCTCCAACCAAGCAGGGAGCAGAAGACCACTAACCCACCATGGCAGAGGAGGAGGGAGGGTCAGGTGGCACAGCGTCAGGCTCGGCAGTGACATAAGAAGTGGCATTATTGAAGAGGCAGATGTAAGCTGAGAGTAAGGGTGTTGGGGTGTCAGCATGGTGGATGAGGGCTGTAACAAAGGGATTAATCAAAAGAATATCAGCCTGGAGAAGAGCTTTAAAATATCCTGCAAGATAATGTTCAGCTTGAAGGTGTGCATCTGGGGGTAGAGCAAAATTGGCTATAGATTCCTTGGTGACTTTAGATTTTGGGTTAAAGGCTGCAAGGCTAGAAACATATGAGGTAGCGTTGTCAGTGGTGTAGGCCAGCTTTGTAATTTCCTAACACACTTATTCAGGAAAATCTGGGGAAGTTGAGCATATTAATCCCTTTTGAGAATTCATAAACAGACTTTGCTACCACTTTGCAGAGGGGGGACAATGGGGCAAGTCCACCACTGCCAAGGCAAGCTGGTGGTCGCTCACCGGTTTGGTTCACCCCAATTCCATTTTATAATTTTTTATATATAATAATGATATCAACCATGCGTTATAACAAAGAAATCACTCTAGAATTTCTGCCGATGGGCTAAGCTGAAAAGGAGTTGTTAATGCTTTTACCAGCACCCAGTTTAATACAATAGGTTTAACCGGCTTAAGGTTGGTTTAGAGGCCCAAGGGGATAATAATTTATAAATAAACTAGCAACCAGATTCCCATGCTTGGCTACTATGTTTATGATTGATCAGATGTGTTGAATTACCTGTTTTTTTAGCACTAGGTGGTGCCAACCTTTGAATTACCTGTTATAAATTTTATATTACAGATACCCATCAACTACTCAGCCAAACCCATTACTTATAAAATCAAGCAAAAAACATAATCACTCAGAAAAACTAGTTTTTAAAGTAAATGTCTATTGGTTGCAGGGTCCACCCTGATAGGCAACCACCTTATCTTCCTTTATTCTAATATCCATATCTTATTCAACCTTTATAATATAACTTAATATAAAGAGGGGATGGGATGAACCAATGGTTCATCCTAAATAGTATAAGTTTTATCCATGTTACAAACTAAATCCACACCTGATGTGGGAAACCAGCTGATTTTTGCTCGCTGGTGCTTCATGCTGGCTGGTTTCCACAAATGTTTTTTATGTATTTAAATTTAAAAAGAAAGCGATGATAAAAATTGGTTCTTTATGTTTTTTATTATGAGCGCAATAAGGGGAAAAACAATACCCCTTAACCTCCAACTGTCTAGTATTTAAAGTAATTTTGAGGGTCAAGGGGGAATTTGGGAAAATGTTCAGAATAATGTACATGAGTCCAAATTAGAAATATGCAGGAATAACATATCATAGCTTGGGACCTCACATCAGGGCAGCAGAATGAAGGAAGAGGAATTCTGATTGGCCTAAACATACCCATGAGGTAACACTTTTATAAATTTAAGATAATCACTACCTATCTAGTACTAAAAAAGATAATCACTACCTGAGAAATTTATTACACCTTGGGGGACCCCCACCAAGCCTATAAAAAGGGGGTCCCCATACAGGTGCATTGGAGGACTTTGTTGGGGTTGGAAGATTGCCTTTCAATAATTTCCCCAAGGTCCATGGTGAGGTTGGAGTAATCTGACCAGCCAATTTTAATACTAGTGCCTGTACAGGTTTTGAACTCATGTTATCCCAATTAATGGGGTTCCACCGAGAATCAGCTCTGAACTTTTGGCTAATTTCATTGACTTTTGCATCTTTACTATTATTAAATGAACTCTTAATGACATTGGAATATTGCAAATGGCTGACATTTCCCTTTTTCAGTGGAACTTGACCTACAGCATTCTTATTTTTATTCTGCAAAGGTAAATATCTGACATCACCCCCTCAAGAATGTTGGGGGTGAGTAGTGTCAAAGGAAACGGCCATGTACGCGATTAATAGTGATACCAGTAGCTAGATTTTTGATAGAGTACTCATTTCCTCTCTTGTAGATGATGGTAAAAGGACCCTCCCAGATTGTTCCAAGTTTACCACTTCTAGGGGTGATGCAGTTATGGTAGTACAACACCATGTCAGAAACTTGGAAAGTGGGTAAGTGGGTTCAGGACTCATTTGCAGCCTGCCCTTCTTTTGTTACTGTTGTGGCTAAATTGGTCATAGCTTCGGATTGGAGTTGAATTATATGTTGAGCCAATCTTCTCATAACTTTCTCTGGTTTCTCAACTCTAGAAGAGAATACATCCTTAGCTAAGAGGGCAGGTATGCCTGGTTTCCGCCCATACAAGACTTGGAATGGATGACATTTTAAAATCTGGTGATAGCTAATCTGATATGCCATAAGAGCACTATGCAAATATTGATCCCAGTGAAGAGGATCAGATGAGGCCAGCTTTTGCAGAATGGAAACCAAGGTTCCATTTGCTCTTTCCACTGTTCTGTTAGTGGAGGGGTTATATGGAGCTGAGAAGAGTTGTTGTGCTCCCATAGAAGTGACCAGAAGTTTGACTACTCTGGAGGTGAAGTTCTTGTCATTATCACAGAGTAGTACTTGGGGCAGCAGTGATGGATGAAAATGTGTTGATGTAAAAAGGTGGCGGTGGCCTTAGCTGTTTGAGCAGGAAGAGCCACGGCTTCAACCCACTTAGTGAGGTGGTCAATAGCTACTAGGATAAATCTATTCCCACTAGTTGACTGAGGAAAGGGACCTATTACATCTAAGCTGATGGTGTGGAATGGTTGTTGTGGGGTAGTTGGTTGATATTAGTATCTAGACTTGAAGCCAGATTGCTTCTTACAAGTAAGGCAAGCTTCCAAAACATCAATGATAGATTTCATCATTCCATCCCAGTAAAACTGATCCTTAATCCATTCATAGGTTTTTCTTGCCTCTCCATGACCTAGGGTAGAATGTGCTTCTAGATAGCAGGTACACGTTCCAAAGGTCGAAGGTAAAGTAGCCATTTTGTCCCCACCTGCTTGTACAACTTTCCATCTTCAACTTTCATGTTATGGTAGTGCTGGGCTAACATCTTTTGAACAGGCTCATCCTCATCCTCCCATTCACTGGGGGTCATTAAAAGGTCATGTAACCTCTCTGCCTCACTGTTATCTAAGTGAAGGACTGGTAGCCAAGTCAACCCATCAACATTCAAGTGACAGGTTCCAGCACGGTGTTCAATCTTCATGTCATAAGGCTGGAGCTTTAGAGCCCAGTGAGCTAGCCGACCAGTAGGATCCTTCATATTCTGTAACCACTTAGAGAGGTGTGGTCAGTAACTACAATGAAGGTAGTTCCATATAGGAAAGGGTGGTAGTGCTTTACAGCCAACAGAACAGCAAGGCACTCCTTTTACATGACACTGTAGTTTTGTTCAGCCTTTGACATCATCTTACTAAAGTAGGAGACAGGATGATCTACACCGTTTTCATCCAACTGGGCTAAGATGACCCCAACGGCATAGTCTGAAGCATCAGTGAATAAGATGAAGGGTTTATTATAATCTGGGTGCCGTAGAATAGGGCGTTGTTGCAGCAGTTGCTTCAGCATCTCAAAAGCAGCCTTCTGTTCTACGCCCCACTGAAAATGAGTGTTCTTGGTCAATAGGCGAACAAGGGGCTCACTGAGTTGAGTGAACTTAGAGATGAACTGATGGTAGTACCCCATCATCCCTAGTAAAACCTGAATATCCTGTAGATTTTTAGGGGACAGCATCTTTGAGATAGCTTTGACCTTGTCCTGCATGAGTTGAATTACTTCTTGATAAATGTAGTGACCAAGGAAATAGAGTTTCCTTTGGAAGAAGGTACACTTTGAGGGCTTCAACTTTATATTAGACTGATGTAACTGTTGAAACACCTCATTCAAGTGATCAAGATTTTCATTAAAAAGTTTTTGAGAACATAGTGATGTCATCAAGATAGATGATGACACAAGTCAACTTGGGGTCCCATAAAATGTGATCCATTGCATGCTGGAAAGAGGCATTTGCGTTGCACAACCTTTGAGGTAATCATTTGGGTTAAAAGAGACCTTCACTACAGATAAGAGCGCAATTCTCCTGATATTGAGGAGAAAGGCCCATTTTCCAATAGCTGCTAGCTAATTCCATGGCAGAAAAAAATTAGAGCCTGATAGTTGAGCCAAGGCGTCATCAGTATGAGGAAGAAGATATCTATCCTTTTTTGTGAGGATATATAACCTGCGGTAATCCATGACTATCTGATGCCCTCCATTCTTCTTTTTTATTAGCAAGAGAGGGGAAGACCAGGGGCTTTGTGAAGGAACTAACAACCCCACATCGAGTAACTGCAGAAGTTCTGTCCTCATTTGTTGTTCTTCCACTTTGGATTTGTGATAAGGTTTTGACCAAATGGGATGGGCATCACCCACATCAATGAAATGGCACCAACCCTTATATGGCCATAATCATTATCAGATTTGGAAAAAATGTCACTATAATTATCAAGGAGAGTATAAACTTTTTCCAGCTCATCTGGGGTCATCTCATCTGAGATATGGACTTTGGGTAAGGTACAAACCAGGTTATCCATTGGCAGTGTCAGGCAAATAGCAAGTAAGAATCAGACTGGCCTGCCAGCCCAGATGCCAGGGCACCCAAACGGCAAACCAGAATGCTAAAGGCACTGCTGCTGGTTTGAAAGATATGGAACTAGAAAGAATCTCATCAAGAACTGCCTGTGAGCCAAAATCTCATATAGGCACATAATAAAATACCATATGAGTACAGCCGTTAACCCTGAGGGGTGCGTGAGGGTCAGCGGAAAAGGCAGCTTAATTTTTGACATGAAAACAAAATTTTAGGAAAGGATTTTTAATGGGAAAATTAGGAAAGAAAAATTGACCAACAATTTTCTCAGTGCAATGCAACTGATTAAATAGTGGTCAATTTAGAGAGAAACCAAGCTGGTATTAGGTCCCACAAGTTCAACCTAACTGGCGAATTGTTTGGGAATGGGGAACAGATAAGTTAACTGGGAACAGACATTGAAGAATTCAGCGGCAGGCCAAGTCACTGTCAGTTCAACCTCAAATGTCCAAACTGAGGCTTGGATATGTTTCTGCCAGTTGGCATGATGGCGTTTGGCCTGACAAGCAGCGGGAATCCCCCAAGGTTACCCCACATAGGGGCAGTCCCATTTGGTTGGGAACGGGTTTGGGACGCCCAACCCGCCCATGCCTGGTCGCTGGACTGTTTGTTTGGTCAAGAGCGTTGCATCAGCTGCAACACCCAATCTGCCAGAAGGGAGCTTCAAACCCTCATCGATGGTGTCCAATGCTATTACCTGCCCATCAGGGATGATCCCCAATGATTTTGAGGGGGGTTGATTTTTTGATCATAGCATTAGCTGAATTAAAACTGTCAGCAATTCCAGCTAATGGGGCTGTCTTAATCCCTTTCTGACTACATATAATCTAACTATCAGGCTGACTCCCACTCAATTTTGGGTCAATTAGTTTCATTTTGGCAATCTTGGTGCAGATTTCCCTGATTAACTGTACCAGTTCTGCTGAGGTGAGTGTGGGCACAGGGGGAGGAACTCAGAGCGGAAGAGCTGTTACTCGGTGCTCATCTACCATGTGGGTGAGGTCGCCCTGGGCAATGAGGGGTACAGCCACCCTCTTTGATACCTTCTTACTCAGGAACAAAAAGGGCCCAATCAATGGCCAGGGGACATTCCTCAGGACTTACAGGCAGGCCCATATCCATCATAGTACCAATGGAGTGAATTTGTTCAATGTCCTTCACAGGGACTAACAAGCCTCTGCCAATCTTCTGGTGTTTTTTTACAACTATGTCCTTGGAGGTGAGGTTCCCCAATAGCAAAGTAATGGGCCTTTGATAAGCAGGGTCAAGAATGCCAGGCAATACCTGAGGCTCCAAGGACTGATGCCCTCAATACTAATGAGGTGCAACAAACAGTGGCATGGGATATGAAGTGTGGCTTTTGTGTCAACCACTCGTTGTTCACCAGGCTTGATCACTACCTCATCTGCAGCATAAAAAGGAATACCTTCCCTGGCATCCACTGATTCAGGCAATTTCTTTGTGTGATGTCCAGAAGTGGTATAAGATAAAGGTATTGCAGCGTAGGGGTATTCAACCAAGCAAGAGTATTTGTGCTTACTGAAATCTTTATTGGATAAGACTAGTGGGACTTCATAGTTGAGCTATGAGAGGTAACCTTGCTTCAGGTTGATTATTCCCTCATACTCAATCATAAACTGAGTGCCTATGAGTATATCATATGCCTTGTTATCTAAAGCCACAGCAGGGGCTGATAAAAGAAGCTTCCAAACTCGAATGGGAAGGGAAGAGTAGGCCCCAATAGCCTGGGTGTTGGGGCCAGCAGTTCCAAACTCTTGCGTGTACTCCAAGACAGGCGCTAACTTGATCTTCTTGATTAGCTTAGTGGAGATCACGTTGACTGGGGAGCTAGTGTCCAAGATGGCCAAGATATGGACCTTTTGAATGTCTACCTCAACCTTAGTGAGAGTCCCTCCAAAGTTAGGCGACAAAGCTAAAACCTCCTTGAGCTGTAAGGTGGAGGTGAATTTTTTAGCAGTCTTATGGTAGTGTCAGGAGAACAGCAAGTAACAATTAGACTGGACTGCCAGCCCAGAAGCCAGAGCACCCAAATGGCAAACCAGAATGCCAGAGGCACTGCTGCTGGTATGACGAATATGGAACTGGAAGGGAACTTAATTTTCAACAGATAAAACTGAATTTTGGGGTGAGTTGTTATCGGAAAATTTAAGGAAGGAGAATCTACCAACAATTTTCTCAGTGCGATGCAACTGATTAAATAGTCATCAATTTGGAGGGAAACAAGCCAGGATCAGGTCCCACAAGTTCAACCTAAGCGGCAAATTATTCAGGAATGGGCGGGTTAGTTCCCTGGGAACTGACATCACAAAATTTAGTGGCAGGCTGAGTCATAGTCAGTTTGACCTCAAACATCTGAACCAAAGCTCAGCTATGTTTCCAAAGGTTGATGCGACGGCATTTGGCCCAACAAGCGGCAGGAATCCCCCAAGACCACCCCACATATGGGTGGACCCATTTAGTTGGGAATGGGTTTGGGATGCCCAACCCGCCCATGATTGATTGCTGGGCCATTCATTCTATCAGTGGCATTGTGTCAGGTGCAATGCCCAATTTACCAGCAGGAAGCTTTGAAACCTCATTGATAGTATCCGATGCTATTACCTGCCCATTGAGGGTGATGTCTGACAGATTTGGGAGGGGAAGATTTTTTCAATTGTTGTGTTAACTGAATTGCAAACGTCGGGCATTCCAGCTGATAGATTAGTCTTCATGCCTTTTTGACCATTTGAAATCTGAGCATTAGGCTTATTGATGCTCAAATTAGTTGTGATTGATTCCATTTTGGCGATCTCAGTGCAGATTTCACTGATTTTTCATAACAGTTCCGCCAAAGAGAGTGTGGGTACTGGAAGCGGGATCCAAAGTGGAAGGGCTGTTGCCCAGCGCTCATCTACCACATGAGCAAGATCGCCCTGAGTAATGAGGGGTATGACCATCCTCTTTGGTACCTTCTTGCTTGGAAACAGAAAAATGGCCCAATCAACGTCCAGAGGACGTTCACCAGGACTTACAGGTAGTTATTCATGATGGTGCGTAAGGGCTGAACACGCTGAAGAGGTTGAATCAATCCAGCTAAGAATTGATCACCATCGTTGGCAATATCAATCACTTGTGGACACCCTAGGATTTGACTGAGGTGCGTTTCCTCAGGGATAGTGGTCTCATCTACTCCTCCAGCGTTCAAATAATCAGGATCTCTACTTCTGTGGAGGCTCCCAATAGATAGTAACCAATATCATCATAACCCCCCTAAGATTCTTCCCCAAGGGTATTTTCAACAACTGGTAAGGCCACGATGGAGGTAAGAGAGACGGCCACAGGAGATTGAATAGCCTAAGGCACTCCTTTACCAGATTAGCTGGAGGGATAGGCACAGCAGCTTTAGGGAGCTGGTGTGGATGGATGGTTGTTACTACCTTACAGGGTTTGGATTCATAAGATGGAGTGGTAACCATTTTAGATCGCACAGAGGAAACAGGTTCTAACTAATCAACTAATGGTAGCTCCTTAATTGTGAGAACTGGAGGGATCACTTCGTCTTCCTTGTTTATTGCATATGAATGGAAATCAGCAACATCTACTAACGCCTCCTTTAGATCAGAAATATTTTGGAAATGTCGTTTCACTGAGATAATATGCCTAGCTAGAGAGGGCTGAGAAGCTAACCGAGTTAATAGGGTGGCGATAGCATCATCCAGGGTGAGCATGTTAGAGGTTGTTGACCTTTGTGCAGAGAGATAAAACTGTTCAGCAAAGGCAAGGAATGGTTCATCCTTATACATGATAAGGCACATAAAGGCTTGTTTTTCCCTGAGTAGACTCTGCTTAGATATGAATTCAGCCACAAGAGCCTCCTTCACCTCTGCCCAAGTGAGCGAAGGGTTCAGGTAAGGAACTATCATCTCTTGTGCTAGGCGATTTAAGCATGGAAGGATGTACTGAATTTTTTGGGTATCAGTGGAGCCGTACATGGCAGCTTTATAAACATACAAAAAGTATTGATGTTTCCTCTGCCAGGAGTGAATTTTTCCATCTGAGAGAAACTGTGAGAGCGTTGCTCAAGCTCCTTAAGGCGGGATAAAACGATGGCCAGTTGCGTATCAAGAGCAATTATTTTTTGTAAAGTGTCCCCTGTAGTGAGCAACATTTTGTAGAAAACCAGCTGATTTTTTCTCGCTGGTGCTTCACGCTGGCTGGTTTCCACAAATGTTTTTTATATATTTAAATTTAAAAAGAAAGCGCTAATAAAAATTGGTTTTTTATGTTTTTATTATGAGTGTGATAAGGCGAAAAACAATACCCCTCACCTCTGACTGTCTAGTATTTAAAGTAATTTTGAGGGGTGAGGGGGAATTAAGGAATATGTTCAGAATAATGTACATGAGTCTGAATTAGGAAATATACAGGAATAACGTATCATAGCTTGGGACCTTGCATCAGGGCAGCAGAACAAAGGAAGATGAATTCTGATTGGCCCAAACATACCCATGAAGTAACATTTTTATAAATTTAAGCCAATCACTACCTGAGAAATTTATTACACCTTGGGGGACCCCCCACCAAGCCTATAAAAGGAGGGGTTCCCCATACAGGTGCATTGGAGGACTTTGTTGCAGTCAGGGGAGTGCCTTCCAAAAATTCCCCCAAGGTCCGTGGTGAGGTCAGAGTAATCTGACCAGCCAATTTTAATACTAGCGCCTGTACAGGTTTTGAACTCATGTTACCCCAATTAATGGGGTTCCACAGAGAATTGGCCAGGGACTTTTGACTGATTTTATCAACTTTTGCATCTTTACTATTATTAAATGAACCCTTAATGACATCAGAATTTTTTAATGGCTGACATTTCCCTTTTTGGTGGAACTCGACCTACAGCATTCTTATTATAGTTTGCAAAGGTAAATGTCTGACAATAGAGTGGCAACCATTTTCACCCTGCTAGGCAACCCCTTCAAGTTTATTTTTATTTTAATCTTCAGATCTTTATTCTATTTTTGATATGGAATTTTAGGAAAATGGAGGAAATAAGTTATCTTAGCCAGTATAGGGTTTAGACCTGTTACAAACCAAACTGGCACCAGAGTAATAATAGGTTTCATCCTGCTAGGCAACTACCTTACCTTTATTTTATTTTATTATAATATATCAATTCAATCCTTTTAAATAAATAATGATATAAGAGGGAGGAAATTATATTTTGTCTCATCCTGTATATTTTTGTTGGAATTCAGGGTTTTGTTTGCTCGCTGGTGCATTTTTAACACCTGATTTCATCAATAATATGCAGGAGAGGTTAGTTCTAAAAAATTTGAAGTGGGTCGACCTTGGGACAAATATATCACACCAAGAATTTTTCTAGCCAGTACAGTTTTAAACTCAAAACCTGCACTAGGGTGGAAGCAGTTTTACCTGCCAGGCTAAAAACTCTTAGGAGAGGTTAGTTCTCTACTGCAGGATATTTAAATAGGGGATTGTCAACCACTTTATAATTAAGGATGTTACAATAAAATCAATATAAAAGATTGTTTTTATAGGTTTACAGTTGCAATACTGGGGTAAAGAAGTGAACCCTCATAATAAGTTGAGGCTAGTATTTAAATGTCAAGGCTCAAAGTTCAGATTGCTTAATAGCTGTTGGGATTCTCCCTTAATTGGGGGAAGCCCCAACTAGGGTCTTGACCCACCTACAGGTGGATGCTGGATTGGGCTCCCCATTAACTTGGGGTAAGCCCAATATGAAGTATCAGGGACTGACACCAATAATTAAATTATATTTTATTCAAATTATGCACCGGCGACTAATGCTGAGGATGCCAAAAACTTAATCAGGTCATGGCAAAATCCCTTTTGGCGCTCACACCCAATTTTAATTACCTCTTTGGGTGTACTGGTGACTTATGCCAAGGATGCACCCATTCCCCATGTATTATTGTTTTCCTTGGCTTTGGCAATCAATGCCAAATCCACCCATTCCCGATCCATTGAGGTTCTATAAATACCTTGAGAATCATTTAATAAAATTCACCGTTTCTCTCAATCTCCTTTCTTTTTTGGTTTTACTTTGGGCCTTGATGGCCTCTTAACTCAACGGGAGCTTTGGGGCCCTGTTAATAGAAATCAGGTTGGAGTTCCTCCCCTGAAGTCCTGACAAAGGTGCTCACTACAGGGGCACCTGAGTTCTCAGCGAGAGCTAATAACAGAAGGAGGAGGGTGGTCCCTGGCCTCTGACCCAAGAGGGCAATCCAAGTTACTGGGGTGTTATCCCCAATGCTGGCCTCAGTGCCAATGCCAGAAACTCCTCCCAATGCCAGCTCCCATGCTGATGCCAGTCCCACGCCAATACCAGGTGTCAACCCTAATGCTGGGACCTCCTCATGATGCTGGCCCCCACGCTGATGCTGGGCGCTGATCCCGATGCCAGCTCCCATGCTGATGCCAGTCCCACGCCAATACCAGGTGTCAACCCTAATGCTGGGACCTCCTCATGATGCTGGCCCCCACGCTGATGCTGGGCGCTGATCCCGATGCCAGCTCCAGCGCTAATGCTAGCTCTTACACTGATGCTGGGGCCACTCCCCAATGACGCTCATCAGATCCCTTCATCGTGTCTATGCCAGCTGCCTTGGCCTGTTCCTCCCTGCCACCAAAGCTGGTGCCCCCACCTCAGCTCTGACCCCTAGTTGAGGCTTGAAGGGGGCTCTGTCAGAATTCTTATTTAATTGGGGGAAGCTCCAACTAGGGGTCTTGACCCACCTATGGGTGGATGCCAGACTGGGCTCCCCATTAACTTGGGGGTAAGCAATATGAAGTATTGGGGACTGACCCCAATAATTAGATTGTATTTTATTCAAATTCAGCACTGGTGACTAATGATGAGGATGCCAAACGCTCAATCAGGTCATAGCAAAATCCCTTTTGGCGCTTGCAACCAATCAAATTACCTCTTTGGGCGTACTGGTGACTTATGCCAAGGATGCACCCATTCCCCATGTATTATTGTTTCCCTTGGCTTTGGAAATCAATGGTAAATCCACCCGTTCCTGATCCATCAAGGTTCTATAAATACCTTGAGGATCATTTAATAAAATTCACCGCTTCTCTCAATCTCCTTTCCATTTTTGTTTTTACTTTGGGCCTTGATGGCCTCTTAACTTGCTGGGGGCTTTGGGGCACTGTTAATAGAAATCAAGTTGGAGCTCCTTCCCCAAAGTCCTGACAGTAGCGTCCAAATTAGGGAATATTGGAATTTGACCTATCAGATCAGTTGAAACTTGCCTTGCTTAATTGTGAGGGTAAACGGGGAAGTGACAGCTGGAAAATAAACCCATGAGGCAGGGATTTTTTAATTTTGGACCAATCAGAAGGTGGGAAGATATTTTCACCTTAGTGAACCCCTCTGACCCTATAAAGGGGACAGTCTCCGTGGAGTAGGCTGTACTAAAATAGAAGTGGACTGGAGAGGAGCCTCCAATAGACTTCCTGGAGCTGGTTGAAGATTCAGTGCAATCCAACTGCACAAACTTATTTTGTCTCCCAATTATTAATAGAAGTGTTACCCAAATTTGAGGGGTTTACTGGGAATCTATCAGGGCCTTTTGGCTGATCTTTTCATAATTTACCTCTAAACCACTTTTTTTAAAACATCAGACTTGTAATTGTCTGACATTACCCCCTTCAAGAGTGGCAGGGGGAATAAGGTCACAAGAACCATCCATGCACTCAGTTAATTTTACTCCAGAAGCAAGGGATTTAATAGAGTACTCATCCCCTCGCTAATAGATGATAATGAAAGGCCCTTCTCAGATGGTCCTGAGCTTTTCCTTTCTAGGCATGATTCAGTTGTGGTAGTAGAGTAATTAACCTGCCACTTGGAAGGAAGGTAGTGGTGGTCAGAGCTCATTGGCCACTTGCCCTCTTTTGTGATAATTTTTGCTAAATTGGTCAATGCCTCAGACTGTAGCTGGATGATGTGCTGCGCTAACTTCTTCGTGGCTTGATCAGGAACAGTCCCAGCTGAGAAAACATCTTTGGTGAGTAAATCAGCCACCACAGGTTCTCAGCCATACAACACATAGAATGGAGACATTTTAAGGATCTGGTGTTAATTAATCCAGTAGGCCATGAGGGCACTTGTTAAGTACAGATCCCAGTAAAGGGGTCTGAAGTGGCCAATTCCGTAATATTAAGACTAAAGTCCCATCAGCTCTTTCCATGGTACCATTAGTTGAGGGGTTATAGGGGGCAGAAAAGAGATGTTGCGTAACCATAGATGTAGCGAAGATCTTCACCACTTATGAGGTGAAGTCTTTACCATCATCAGAGAGCAAAACTTGGGGGCAATCATGTTGAGCAAAGATATACTGATGGAGGAAAGTGGCAGTGGCTTTGGACGTCTGATCTGGAAGAGCCACAGTCTCAACCCATTTGATAAAGTGATCAATCCAAACCAAGATATAAAAATTACACCCGTAGTTTGGGGTAGAGGGCCAAACACATTGAGACTTATTGTGTGGAAAGGCTGTTGAGGGGTGGTTGATTGATATTGATACTTGGTTTTGAATCTGGATTGCTTTTTGCATGTCAGACAGGCATACAGGACTTCAATGATGGTCTCCATGATTCCCTTCCAGTATTAGTCTTCTTTCACTCACTCAGATCTTCTGCACTCCACGATTCCCTAGGATGGCTTAATCTCCATAATGACAGGTAATCGCTCAGATAGTTGGAGGTAGGGTAGCCAATTACTTTTATTTTCTTGTATAGTTTCCCATCATCCACCTTATTGTTATGGGAGTGTTGAGCTAACAACTTCTGGATGGGTTCATCTTCATCCTCCCAAGCGTCAGGGGTCATTAAGAGGTCATGTAGCCTCTCCGCTTCACTATTCTCTAAGTGAAAGATGGACAGCCAAGTAAACCCACCAACATTTATTTGGCTCGTCCCAGCTCAGTACTCAATGGTCATATCATAGTGCTGGAGCTTCAAAGACCAGCGTGCCAACCGCCCAGTAAGATCTTTCATATTCTGTAAACACTTTAGGGAGGCATGGTTAGTGATCAATTTAAAAAATGTACCATATAAGGAAGGGCGGTAATATTTAACAAGGAGCAAGATGGCCAGGCTTTCCTTCTCAGTGACGCTATAGTTGCGTTCTGCCTTATAATACATCTTTTTAATGGGCAGGTTCACGCCAATACACAACAATGGATTGGGCAGTAAGAGCCATGTGACTGACCATACTAGGGACAGGCCTGCAGAAGCCCATCCCTGAATTGACTGCCATGCCTCATCGTTACCATATATTCTCACACCACTGTTCCCATAACGCTGCACATCAGTAGCAGGGTCTGGGACCAGAAAAAGGCCAAGACTGACGCCAAAGCCACACCAAGCTTACTAGTTGAGCTCATGATTCTGATATGATTTCTTTGATAATTTTGTTAAAATAATATTTTCTTACTTAGCAAGCAAATGTTTCTTTATTTAATTTTTTCATTTTTAGTAGAAGACGCAACTGCTCTTCAGGGCTGTGACATTCTCCTCTAACTAGCGCTTTATAAGTATGGATTAAGCACCTCCTAGGATAATCTCTCTTAAGCACCATCCAGCACATTGTTTGCAAAGATTCTGCATCCCACCAGATCATCATCCACATTGTGCGTAAGTTTGATGTCATTCCATGGATGCATTTCAGGTTTGGGATGTCAAACTTCCCCAGCTCCAACTTCCCTGAGTTCAAGGCTCTTTGGATCAGGGCCACATTTGGATTGAATGCCACCGGATCCAAAGCAATGTATGTATCAGGTGCCTCCTGATCCATTATATCACCCCCCTGTAAAGACCAAAACTCCTAGCCTTTTTCAGGCATTGTGTGCAGTCCTCCTTCATTTGCCATGTCGCCTCCTCCTCCGGATAGCCTTTCAACTTCACCAGCAGTTGCTGCTGGCCCCTCACCCATCTCACATCCAATATCCGTTCCACCTCATATTCCAGCACATCCCCTTTCCTAGGGTTTAGTGGTCTCATTCAGTATGGACCTATTCCCTTGAACGCTTGTAACTGAGAAATGTGAATCACTGGATGGGACCTAGAATCTATAGGCAAACTTAATTCAGAGGAAACCTAATTAATTGCTCTGATGATCTGTTATGGGCCCAAAAACTCATGTCCCAGATTATGAATATTAACCGGGACAGCATAGTTCTTAGCCACCACCAATACCCAGTCCCCAGGCTCAAACGTTGGATCCAGTGCCCTTCATCAATCTGCCTGTCACTTATGCCAAGCCACCACCCACTCCAAATTCCCCCATAACTTCTTTCCAATATCCAACATTGTATGCGCCATCTCATCCACCCCCTTATAATGGGTGGGTTCACGCCAATACGCCACAAATGAATTGGGCAATAAGAGCCAAGTTACTGACCATACTAGGTACAGGCCTGCAGAGGCCCATCCCCAAACCCAACTGCCATGTCTCGTCGTGGCCACATATTCTTGGACCATTGTTCCCACGACGCTGCACATCAGTAGCAGGGTCTGGGACCAGGAAAGGGACAAGAACGTTGCAAAGGCCACACCAAGCTCACTGGCGGAGTTCATGACTTTGATCTGATCCAACTATTACTAGACTAAATTTTAAGAAAATCCTTTATTTGATTTCCTCATAGAAGACACAACTGCCCTACAGGGCTGCAGCGTCTTCCCTTAAATAATCCGCTGCAAATATCAAATAAGCTTTCATTTAGTTAGACTTTTCTGAGCCCCAACCACCACATTGACAGCAAAGATTTGCCATCCCACTGGATCACCATCCTCGCCCCACATAAGCCCATCATCATTCCGCAGAGAAGATTTGGATTTGGGATGGCAATTTCGCCCAGCTTAAAACTTACCAAATTTGATGCCCATTGAATCAGGGCCATATTCAGATCAAATTTCACCCAATCCGAGTCAATGTATGGATCAGGTGCCTCCTGATCCATTACATCACCCCTGTGAAGACCAGAATTCCTGGACCTTCTCTGGGCACTGCGCACAGTCCTCAATCAATTGCCACATCACCTCATCTACCGGATAGCCCTACCACTTCACCAACAGTTGCTGTTGGCCTCTCACCCACTTGGCATCTAATATCCGTTCCACCTCATATTCTGTAATCCCCCTTCTCTAGAATTCAATGGACCAGGGCGCTTGGGCCCCTCACCCCTGAAAGCCTAAGCCTGTAGCTGGGAATCATGAATCACTGGATGGGCTCTGGAACCCACTGGTAAACTCAACTTGAAGGCGACCTTATTAATGGCTCAGATGATCCAGTACGGCCCCAGAAAAATTTGGACCTAGCTTACTTCTTATATCAGGGATGGCATAGTTCTTGGCCAATACCAGAACCAAGTCCCCAGGTTCAAACGCCAGATCCAGCGCCCTTCGCTGATCTGCCTGCTGCTTCTGCTGAGCTAACGCCTGCTCCAAGTTTCCCTGTAGCGTCTTTCTGATTTCTGACATGGTAAAATCATTTCATCCGCCCCCTGACATATGCCACCCGAAGATCCCCCATTCAATCTAGGGTTGAGTCCATGGTTCGCAAAAAATGGCAACATTCCCGATGAGGATTGAGAGTGGTTATTGTAAGCAAACTGGGCCATCCAGACCCATGATACCCAATTATCCTGTCAATCGGACATGTAGCACTGCAGATACTGTTCAAGTATCTGGTTCACCCTCTCCATTTGTCCATCAGATTGAGGATGATATGCCATTGACCAATTAGGCTGATCTCCAAATTCCCTGGAAAATTTGACCATAATTGGAAAACAAATTGTGGACCATGGTCCAAAATGATTTCCTCAGGTAAGCCATGCCAGGAGAACACCTCATCAATGAAAACCCTTGCCGCATCTTTTGCTGAAAAACTTCCAGTGCATGGGAAGAATTCAGCATATTTAATGAGTCTATCCACGACCACTATAATCGCGTCCTTCCCCTGCACCTTTGGAAGTCCCACTATGAAATTGACACTGACTGAACTCCACAGGGTCTGCAGTATTGGCAATGGATTCAACTTACCCGATGGCAGTTTTCTTGTTGGCTTTGACTTTGCACATACCAAACACTCCCACAAGTGCTTCTGGACATCCTTACAAAGGCCCAGCCATGAATACTCCCACCATACCAACTACATCGTCTTCCCCACTCCAAGGTGACTCGCCAGCAGATGGTCGTGTGAAGCTCAGATTACCTTCCACCATAATGATGGGTTAGATACCCATACACGCGACTTGTGGTATAGCACCACAATCCTCTTCATGACATCCGCGTGGTACCGGTGTGGCCAACCCTCCATCATCTTGGATTTCAGCCATTGTGCAAACTCCGCGCTCTTTTGCTTCTAGCAAACTTCCTCCCCCAACTCACTCCCCCCATCTTCAACCATTGCGAACTGATCTGGATGGAGCATCATTGTGGTGTATAACTCCTCCAATTCCCCCTTCTCATACACAAAAGCCCCATCTCAGCTCAACAAATCTGCCAGGACATTCGAATCCCCAGGCTGGTACTCCACCCAGAAATCATAGCGGACCAGATCCACATGCCATCTGGCTTGTCGCTGGTCCATCTTTCTGGGTTGGCAATAGTACTCTAAGGCTTTGTGGTCTGTTTGAATAATAATAGGATGACAGGCATAGAGCAGGTGATGTTGCCATTCATGCAAGGCCGCCATCACCGCCAGCAGTTCCTTATTGTATATTGGGTAGTTCATTTCCTCCAGGAGCAGCTTATGACTGTAGTAACACATGGTATTCTCCAATCCATCCTCCCCCTCCTGAAGCAATACCGCTCCCACAGCATAATTTGAGGCATCTGTCTTGACCACAAAATGTTTCCCCGGATCTAGATGGGACAGCACTGGTGTGATAAGTAACTTACCCTTTAGTAATTCAAACGCCCGCTCTTTCTCCTTTCCCCATACAAACAGAACGTCCTGAGTCAAACGCGTGAGCGGTAAGGCCATCTGGGAAAGATTCTTCACAAATTGACGAAGGAAGTTCAAGATACCCAAAAAACTTCGCACCCCCATCTGATCTATGGGTGCCTTCCATGCCTGTACTGCTCGAATCTTATCTGGACACACCCCCAATCCATTCTGGAACACCACGTTGCCAAGAAATATCATCAAACTCTGGTTGAGCTCGCACTTGGAGGGCTTCAACCTTAAACCCATTCAGCCAATCGCCCTTAAAACTCCCAAACATCTTGTATATGCTCTTCCTGGAACCGCGAGAGCACTAAATATCATCCATAGAAGTGGCACAGCATTGTATGATCATCCCCCCAAGGACATGGTTGATCATCCATTGGAACACTGCTGGACCATTCCTCAGCCCAAATGGCATAACAAGGTATTAGTACACCCCCAGGTGGCACTTGAACGCTGTGTATTGCTGATGCTCCAGTCTCACCAGAATCTGATTAAACACATCTGCTAGGTCGAGCTTTATAAACATTGTGCATTCAGTAACCATTATGAAGGTCCTCCAAAAGGGGCATCAGATATGGATTTAGCTCCGTGACCACGTTTAGACGTTGGAAATCGACACATGAGCATAGGTCGCCACTCGTCTTTGGTACTAACAACACAGGAGATACCACCGGAGACCTGAAGGGCTCAATCAAACCCTTGTCTAACATGGACTCCACATGGCTCTCCAATGCTTCCCTGGCCCATTCATTTAGAGCATAGACTGGACATCCCTTGGGAAGGTCTGATCCCTCCTTGAACCAAAACAAGAATGCAAAAGAACCTGTAGGGGAAAAAGGAGAACTTCTGATGGGACCAAATACATCAACAAAGTCACTGTATTCAGGTGGGAGCTCTACCTCCTTCATTCCCCCTAAGCTCCTGCATCCACTCAGGATGTTGCCCCCAACCTCCATCTTCCACGTCATCTGAGGTCCAATCTGGGGTGATAAGGTAATTGTTTTATACAACACATCAATTCATGGCTGGAAACGATGCCACCATCGCATCCCCAGCACCATGGGGTGGACCAGATTCTGGATCACACAGAAACCCTCTTTCAACCAAAAGGGGTTCTGCCAAACGACAATCAAGGGCTCCAGAACCCACAATGGGGCTCTTCTCGATACATCAGTGAACACCACTTCAGGACCCTTTCTCATTTCCAACTGCAAACGTTCTGCTAATGCAAACCCCACATAATTTTCCTTGGCCCCTGTATCCACCAGGGCCAGCACCTTCTCGGTCCAGCCATGCGAGTATAACTTGCCCTGGAATAAATAACCTGGGATAAAGCGAAGAAGAAGGTTTAATGTTAGAAGCATTCTTGGATTGCAAATTTGCAGGCAAAGTAGGTCGGGGACTATAGCTCTGCCTCGGTCCTGGACCTGTTCTGCCTGACTCCTCACCACTACCCTGACGGGAACCCCATGGATATTCCCAAAATTCCGTGGAGAACCCCGCCAGCCTCCTCATCCTCTGCTAGCAATGACAGGCGACTGGACCCTTCCAAGGGACATTGAATCCTCTCTCCAGTTCCATGCCAACGCCAATTGGTTTCCACTTGCATTACTAAAGCAATCTCCTCCGCCAACGAAATCTGAACTTTAGCAGCCGCCATGGCGGCCAACATGTCCACCTGCAGCCCTTGTCTGAGCATTCGCGACAATTGTGAATCTGAGACTCTCGCTGCTTTTGCCAATGGCTGGAAAATCCGCCCATATTCTTCCACTGAACCTCAGCCCTGTCCTACTGTCAACAGAGCTGACCACGCCTCATCCTGTGCCTCATCCGGACAAGCCGCTAAGTCAATCCAGTCCACACACTCATCCATGGATCTGGGCAGGCGTCCTTGCTCTTCAACCAACTCTTGCACCCACCTGGAAAGTTCTGGAGGTAGTGCCTCCATGATTTGCGCAATCTGCAATGAGAAAGGGGTCTCCCCACCCATTGCTTAAGCCAACTGCGTTTGAAAACAAATCTGCAACACCACTTGGTGAATCTTCTCTAAGGCCTCCATAGGCAAAGCTGCCCGTCCTTTTGGGGATACAGGTCCCCCTTGGCGTTCCTCCATACTTGAGGATCTTGAATCACACACTCAGATCACTTCTCTTTTCATGAACATAAGCGAGAAGCTCACCATCACCACCATCAGCACATGGCGGTACCATTCCTCCCGCCTGGGACCACCTCCTCTTCTTGAGGGCCCCACAAAACTGACAAGAAAGTATTAGAGTTATGTATAATGTAACGGGTGGGTTCTCGCCAATATGCCACAAATGAATTGGGCAGTAAGAGCCAAGTTACTGACCATACTAGGTACAGGACTGCAGAAGCCCATCCCTGAACCCGACCACCAAGTCTTGTCATTGCCACATATTCTCAGACCACTGTTCCCATGACGCTGCACATCAGTAGCAGGGTCTGGGACCAGGAAAGGCCCGAGATGAAGCCAATGCCACACTAAGCTCACTGGCGGAGCTCATGACTTCGATTTAATCTGACTATTACCAGAATAAATTTTAATAAAATCCTTTATTTGATTTCCTCATAGAAGACACAACTGCCCTATAGGGCTGCAGCGTCTTCCCTTAATTAATCTGCTGCAAATATCAAATAAGCTTTCATTTAATTAGACTCTTCTGAGCCCTGACTGCCACATCATTAGCAAAGATTCTCCATCCCACTGGATCACCATCCACGCCCCGCATAAGCCCATCATCATTCCACAGAGATGATTCAGATTTGAGATGGCAATTTCGCCCAGCTCTAAATTTACCAAATTCGATGCCCATTGAATTAGGGCCACATTTGGATCATATTCCACCCAATCTGAGTCAATGTACGGATCAGGTGCTTCTTGATCCATTACATCCCTGACACACTCCGCCCATGGATCCCCCATCTAATCTGGGATTGAGACCATGACTCGCAAAAAATGGTGACATTCCCATTGAAGACTGTGAATGATTGTTGTAAGCAAACTGAGCCATCTGAACCCACAAAACCCAGTCATCCTGCCAATCAAACATGTAATACTGGAGATACTGCTCAAGTATCTGATTCACCCACTCCATTTGTCCATCATATTGGTGATGGTACGCCATTGACAAATTAGGCTGATCTCCAAATTCCCTGGCAATTTTGACCATAATTTCGAAACAAATTGTGGACCATGGTCCAAAATGATTTCCTCAGGTAAGCCATGCCAGGAGAACACCTCATCGATGAAAATCCTCACCACGTCGTTTGCCAAAAACACCCAGTGCATAGGAAGAGCTCAGCGTATTTGGCTAGTCTATCCATGACCACCATAACCACATCCTTCCCCTGCACCTTTGGGTGACCCATTATAAATTAATACTAATTGAGCTCCATGAGATATGTGGTTCATTAGTAGATTTAACTTACCCAAAGACAGTTTCTTTGAGGGCTTCACTTTTATGCATACCAGACACTCCCTCACATACTTCCTGACATCCTTACAAAGGCTCAGCCACAAATAATCATGTTGCACCAATTCTACGGTCTTCTTTACTCCTGGGTGATTTGCTAATGGATGATAACGAGAAACCCAAATTACCTTCCGTTGTAATGATGCGTTGGGCACACATACACGAGAATTATGGTATAGCATTCACCCCTCTTCATGAAGGCCTCATGGCACTCATGCAGCCATTCTTCATCATCTCAGCTTTCAGTGCTAGCCAAATTATGACTCAATTGCTTCTGGCGGACTTACTCCCCCAACTCACTTTCCCTATCCTCAATCATTGCAAATTGGTCTGGTTGAAACATTGTGGCCATATTAAACTCCTCCAATTCCTCATTATCATACACGAAGCCCCCATCTTGACTCAACTAATCTGCTAAAACATTCGACAATACTGGCCTGTACTCCACCCAGAAGTTATAATGGACCAGCTCCACATGCCATCCGGCCTGCCGCTGGTTCATCTTACTGGGTTCACAATAGTATTCTAACGCTTTGTGATCCATACAAATAACAAAAGGATACCAGGCATAGAGTAGGTGGTGCTGCCATTACTGCAAGGCTGCCATCACCACCAGCAGTTCCTTATCATATTGGGGAATTTGTTTCAGCAAGGAGCATCTTATGTTTAAAGTAACACATGGGGTGTTCCAGCACGTCTTCCTCTTCCTGAAGCAACACTGCACCTACAGCATAATTTGAGGCGTCAGTTTCCACCATGAATGGCCTCCCAGGGTCCAGATGGGCCAGTACAGGCGTGGTAAGTAACTTAAACTTCAGTAATTCAAATTACTGCTCCTCTTTCCTTCCCCATACGTATGGGACATCCTGTGTTAGACGTATGAGAGTCAAGGCCATTTGGGAAAGATTATTCATAAACTGATGAAGGAAGTTCAATGTTCCCAAAAAACTTTGCAACTACATCTGAACTGTAAGGGCCTTCCATGCCCAAGCCACACGCAGTTTATCCAGACATACTCCCAATCCATTCTGGAAAATCATGTTGCCTAGAAATGTTACCAAACTTCAATTAAATCCACAATTAAAGTTTTCAATCTCAGACCCATCCAGCCAATTGCCCCCCAAACTTCCTGGACATCTCAGACATGATCCTCTCAGGAACACAAAAATACTAAGATATCATAAATATAGGCAGCACAGCATCGACCAATCATTCCTCCAAGGACATGGTCAATAATCCACTGGAACACTGCCAAAAAATTTCTAAGCCCAAACAGCATCATGCAGTACTGATACGCCCCCAGGTAGCACTTAAACGCTGTGTATTGCTGATGCTCTAGTCTCACCAGTACCTGATTGAACGCATCCACGAGGTCAAGCTTTGTAAGCATGGTGCATCTGGTAACCATTAGGAGAATATCCTTCAAAAAAGGCATCAGATATGGAACAGGCTCAGTGACCATGTTTAGACGTCGTAAATCCACAAATAGGAGTAATTCACCATCGCTTTTGGCACCAGTAATACTGGAGACACAACTGAAGACATAGTGAGCTTAAATAAACCTTTGTACAACATTGATTTCACATGGACCTCAAACGCTTCTTTGGCCCATTTTGTTAAGAGCATATACTGGACACCCACTGGGAAGCTCCGACCCCTCCTTGAACCAGAATGAAAATGCAAAAGAACCCATGGGGAAAAAGGCGAGTTCAAATAGGAGCAATACATCAACAAAGTCGCTATATTTGGCTGGTAACTATACCTTCTGCATTCCACCCAAGCTCCTGTGATCACTCGGAACATCACTCCCAACCTCCATCTTCCACCTCATCTAAGGCCCTGTCTGCAGCGTCAAGGTAATTGACTTATGCGGCAAATCAACCTGGGGCTGGAAATGATGCCACCATCGCATCCCCAATACCACAGGATGGGCCAGATTTCTGATTTCACAGAAACCGTCTTTTAACTAAAACAGGTCCTGCCAAACAACCACCAAAGGCTCTAAACACCATGATGGAGCTCTCCTCAATACATCGGCAAACACCATCTCAGTCCCCTCTTCATCTCCAGCTAAAAACATTCTGCCAAGGTGAACTCCACATAGTTTTCCTTGGCCCTTGTATACACTAGGGCCAACACCTTCTCCTTTTGACTGTGCAAGTATAGCTTCAAAGAAATAAATAACTGAGGGTAAAGCAAAGAAGTAGATTTAATGTTTAAGGCATTCTCAGATTGCAAATTCGCAGGTAGGGTAGGTCTAGGACTATAACTCTTACTGGGTCCCTGACCTCCTGTTCTTCCCAACTCCTCACCATTCCCCTGGCAGAACCCCATGGATATTTCCTAAATTCCTGGGTTATCCCTGAAAACCTCCTTGACCTCAGCTAGCAACTGCTGGCGACTGGCCCCTTCCCAGGGACATAGAATCTTCCCGCCAGTTTTTCACCAAGGCCAATTGTTTCTCCACCTGCACCGCCAACGCAATTTCTTCCAAAAACGTACTCTGAACCTTAACAGCTGCCATGGCAGCTAACATATCCGCTTTCAGCCCCTGTCAAAACATTTGTGATGATTCGAAAATCCAAGAGTCATGCTGATTTTGCCTATGGTCAGAAAATCCGCCCATATCTTTAACTGATCCTCACCCCCGATACACCATCAGCAAAGCCAACCACGCCTCATCCTGCGCCTCATCCAGACAGGCAGTCCAGTCAATCCAATCAACACACTCATCCATGGATCCTGGGAGGCAACCTTGCTCCTCAATCAACTCTTGCACCCACCTGACCAAATCTGAGAATAGTGCTTCCACAATTTGCACGATCTGCAGCGAGAAAGGAGTCTCCCCCTATTGCTTGAGCCAACTGCGCCTGAAAATGGATCTGCAACACCACTTGGTGGATCTTCTCCAAAGCTTTCATGGGTAAAGCAGCCTGACCTTTTGGAGATGTAGATCTTCCCTGGCACTCCTCCATCTTTATGGGACTTGCACCACACACCTGAACCACCTCTCTTATTATGAAAATTAGTGAGAAACTCACCATCACCACTGTCAACACATGGCAATACCATTCCTCCCCTCCTGGTGCCACCACCTCTTCTTGGGGGCCCACAAAACCGACAAAAAAGTATTTGAGTTGCATCTAATGTAACAGCTGGGTTTGCGCCAATACGCAACAAAAAATTGGGAAGTAAGAGCCATGTTATTGACCAAACTAGGGACAAGCCTGCAGAAGCCCATCCCCAAACCTGACTGCCATGCCTCGTCATTGCACATATCCTTGCACCACTGTTCCCACAACGCTGCACATCAAAAGTAGGGTCTGGGACTAGAAAAGGGCTGAGAACGTTGCTAACGCCACACCAAGATTACTGGTTGAGCTCATAATTCCAATCCAATTTCCATAATAGTTTTAATAAAATATATTTTTTATTTGGCAAGCAAATGTTTCTTTATTTAATTTTTTTCCGTTTTTTTGTAGAAGACACAACTGCCCTTCAGGGCTGTGACATCCTCCCCTAGATAGCGCTTTTCAAGTATGAAATAATCTCCTCTTAGACTAAGTTCACTCAAGCACCATACAGCACATCATTTGCGAAGAATTTGCATCCCACCAGATCATCATCCACACCGTGCATAAGTCTGACATTATTCCGCTGATGCATTTCAGGTTTGGGATGTCAAATTTCCCCAGCTCCAACTTCCCCAAGTTCGAGGCTCATAGGTTTGGGGCCACATTCAGATTGAACGCCACCCAATCCAAAGCAATGTACAGATCAGGTGCCTCCTGATCCGTTACAATCTTGCTGAAGTATGAGATGGGATGATCAACCTCATGCTCATCCAGTTGAGACAAGATAGTTTCAACAGCAAAGTCAAAGACATCAGTGAATAGCATGAATGGTTTACTATAGTCAGGGTGGCGTATGATTGTCCATCACTGCAGCAGCTTTTTAGCATTTCAAAAGCAGCCTGTTGTTTTGCCCCCAATGAAAAGGGGTGTTCTTATCTAAAAGGCTTATGAGGGGCTCACTGAGATGAGCGAATTTGGGGATGAATTGATGGTAGTACCCCATCATGCCTAAGAACACCTGAATATTGCAGAAGGTTTTGGGTACCGGTATTTTGGATATCTCCTCAATATTATCATGGAGAGGCTAGATCCCATCTGAGGAGATGGCGTGGCCCAAAAATACATCTTCTTTTGGAAGAATGTACATTTGGAGGGCTTCAGCTTAATGTGAGAGTCTCGCAGGTGTTGGAAAATTTCTTTTAAGTGTGAAAGGTGCTCATTGAACGTTTGGGAGAAGACGGTGTTATTGTCAAGATTGACAATTACGCAACTAAGCTTCAGATCCTGCAAGATGTCGTCCATGGCTCGCTGAAAAGTTGTTGGTGCATTGCACAACCCTTGTGGTAGTTGGATAGGTTGAAAGAGACCTTCACTGCAGATAAGAGCACACTTTTCCTGGTCTAGCGTGGAAAGGTCCATCTACCAGTATCCGCTAGCCAGGCTCATGGCGGAAAAGTACTTGGACCCAGAGAGTCGGGCCAGAGCGTCATCAATTTGGAAGATTGGGTAGCTGTCCTTCTTGGTGAGGTTATTTAGCTTGCTTAGGTCCATAACTACCCAATGCTCACCATTCTTCTTTTTATTAGCAATAGAAAAGATGACCAAGGGCTTTGAGAAGGTACCAGTAGCCCCACGTCAAGTAGTTGTTTAAGACCCGTCCTCACCTGGAGCTCCTCAACTGTTAGTTTCTGATAAGGCTTGGATTGAATAGGCTTGGCATCACCAAAATCAATGATGTGGCTCCTGCCCTTCATATGCTCATAGTCAGTATTGGTTTTGTAGAAAATGTCACTATAAATCTCCATTAGAAAATGAACTTTATTAATCTTTGTGGGAGTTAAATAATCAGAAAATAGAACGTTGGGCAAAACGCGTATCATTTGGTCAGTGGGTAGTCCCATATCTAGCATAGACCCAATATTGGACTTGGTGGATGTCCTCAATTAGAATCAGCTGGGATTTTTAAACCTCCTGATGCTTCTTTACAACCATGTCCTTGTTAGTGAGTTTCCACAGAATAAGATTATAAGGTCGCTGGTAGGTAGGGTCTAGGATACCTGGAGCACCTAAGATTCCAAAGGGCTTATTCCATCAATGCTTGTTAAGTGCAGAAGGCAGTTATGGGGGATTTGCATAGTGATTTTGGTGGCTATCATCTTCTGTTCACCCGCTTTGACTACTACCTCCTCTGACGCATGAAATGGAATGCCTTATGAAGCATCCACGGAGTCAGGCAGCTTTTTTGTGTTTCTGATTAATGGGTATAAGTAAGGGGGATGGCGGATGAAGGGTACTAAACTACGCATGTATATTATTTCTTCTTAGGCTCATTGGTTGTAAAGCCTAGGGGAACTTTATAATTAAGAAGGGAGAGAAATCCATGTTTCATATTAATGATTCCATCATACTCAACCATGAATTGAGTGCCAATGAGCAGGTCGTATGCGTTATTTTCCAATGCCACAGTGGGGCAGACAGTAAGAGTTTCCCAAATCATATGGGTAGAGAAGATTAGACACCAATAGCTCACATGTTGTTGGGCCCCACAGTTCTGAACTCTTTCAAATAGTCCAGGTCAGGTAAAAATTAATTTTATTGATGATATTTGAAGAGACCATGTTCGCTGGATCACTCAAATCAAGGATGTCTAGAACGCGCACCTTATTGATGACAAATCTACCTTAGTTAAAGTGCTACCAAAAGTAGGGGTGAGGGCGAGAACCTCCTTCAAATGGAGAGTGGAGGCAAGGCGTTGAGCCATCTCTGGGTATTTAAGGTTGATAGATTGGAGGGTATGAACCTGCTGGGTGGATTGTATCACTGTCTCAATAAGCTGGTCAGCATCACTAGTGGTATTGATCACATCTGAAAAACTCAACAACTGTTGGAGATAGGCTCATCATGGTATCATGGCTATATCAATTTTTCAGGTCTCAGCCTATCCAGAATCTGCACTTCCAGTGGGGCTCCCAAGATATTAGTCTGAATCTTCACCACCCCCTTCAGACTCATCATCAGAGGGATTGTCAATGCACCTCAACGAGTTACTAAGAGGGGCTGAGAAACTGGCTTAATCTCCTCACAGGGAAGGTTTTTGCGCTCACCTACCCTTTTGGCTTTGGAGGGAGCATCGTAGCTGCACCAACTTTTAGGGGAGACGTTGGAAATGTAATAACTTTTCCTTTGCCTTAGAAATGAAAGCTTAGGATGCCCAATGAATGCAACTTTTAAATTAGGGGCAGCCTAAGGTGAGGTTGAGGGCTCAAGACAGCAGCTTGGAGGGACTTGATATTTTATCTACCTTAGTTGACCGCTCAGAAAGAGGAGAACAAGGCAAAGTGATAATTGACTTCACTGGCTGGGCTTTTGGAACTGAAGCTGGAGGGAAGCGCTGACCCATAACTGCCATATTTTCTGGCTATCCTCACCTGGTGGAGGAGTACCTTGTCACTGCAGCTCTGCAGAAGCTGGGCTACAGAGGGATACATCCATAGAAGAGACTGGATGGGTCAGAGTTGATTCTCGCTTTGGAGCTCTTTACAGAAGTTCAGGTTCATGAAAGTCAGCCACAACTAGCAGTGCTTCTTTGGTTTCCCGTAAATTTTGGAAGGTGTGCTTGACTGCGGAGATATGCATCGCCAAGGAGGGATAAGACGCCAAGCTAGCCACAACTGTAGCAATAGCATCATATAGAGGAAGTAGTTTGACTAGCAACTGAGGTTTGGCTTAGCTATAGAATCGCTCAACAAATGAGAGGATCAATTCTCCCTATTTAAGGCTAAGTCACATAAAGGCCTGTTTTCTGCCGTTGTAAACTCTGCTTGGCACCAAATTCATCAATTAATGCTTGTTTAACCTCCGCCCAGGTGGTAAGTGTGGCCATATGGGGAACCATGATCTCATGAGCCATACAATTCAAGCAGGGAAGAATATTTTCTGAGTTTCTGTTGGTCATTTGCTATTTCCATCGCAAATTCATATACCAAGAGGAAGGATACAATATTGCCCTCGCCCAGGGTAAACTTATCCCTGAAAGGATGTTTGTGAATGGTGAAAGCCACATGAGGGACTTGAAAAACGCACTGTTCAAGCCTTTTAAGCCGTGAAAGTGCGCTGGCTAACTTCTGGGCTAAAGTATCTAGCCAGGATCAGAAGCCGTGGGGAGGTTAAGAGGGTTATTCACCTCAGCACCCTCCATTTTTTGATAGTGTTTTTGTGGTGTAAAAACCCTGTAGTGAGCACCGCTTGTTGGAATTCAAAGTTTTGTTTGCTCGCTGGTGCGTTTTTCATAACTGATTACAACAATAATACGCAGGAGAGGTTAGTTCTCTACTGCAGGATATTAAAATAGGGGGTTGTCAACCACTTTAAAAAAATGTTACAGCTAAATCTAAAATAAAAGATTGTTTTTCATAGGTTTTATTAGTTGCAATACTGGGGTCAAGAAGTGAACCCTCATAATAAGTTGAAGATAGTGCTTAAATGTCGTGGCTTGAAGTTCAGATTGCTTAGTAGCGTCCAAATTAGAGAATATTAGATTCTGACCAATCAGATCAGTTGAGACTCGCCTCTCTTCAATGTGAGGGCAGATAGGGAAGTGAAAGCTAACAAAATGAACCTGTGAGGCAGGAGTTTTATAAATTTGGACCAATCAGAATGCAGATAAGTATTTTCACCCTGCTGGACCCCCCTGACCCTATAAAAGAGGCTGATCTCCGCGGGGTATGCTGTACTAAAATAGAAGTGGCCTGGAAATTTCTTTGATTAATTGTCTACATAACTTTTTCTTTATCGTTGCAATCACTATTGCAACCTATTCAATTTAAGACTGAATCTAGTTTGATAATCTCACAGAGGAGATTAGTCTGCGCCCATGTCAGGGAGCAGTTGGGCAAGCAAAATAAGAGGAGCAGGTGGAAGGCCCGCGGCCTCCAATGTTTGAAAATGCCCTGGAGAATCTGGCGGAATTGACAAAAATACTAAGAAACTGGCGGTCACTATTTCCCCCGGAGATAATCGCATGGCAAGCATGATGCAACCAGTACATCTACACGCCACACTCCCAGCCACTTTTGTCAGTGGAATTTGGAGTCCGCATGTTTCTGGACATCCAAAAAATGGCCTTATGGGAAAAATTTTGTGAAGATGTACACACAATTTTCCTGACCGTGGTGTACGTTGCACCTCACTCCATGTCATGCGGTTGGCTGGACCTAGGTTTTGAAAGCAAAATGGCAGCAGACGAGGCTGCAGCAGTGCACTTAGTGGTTGACCTCCCCAAAGGGTAATGGGTCATCGAAACTAAATGCACCAAATGGACAAAATAAAACCAAATTTTCCTCACATTTGACTTTTTGCCCACTACGGTAAAACGTGACATTTTGGAACAACACCTGAAAGATGGTCTCGCCGTATACAGCGAAATACAATCTTTTGAAATGCAACGCTTCACGCAGATGCCACACCTGTGCACCGGCAAAGCCATTGCAGTTCTGAACCCAACTGAGAAGATCATAAAGGACCTATCCCAGATCCTGCACTCCACTTTTATTGATATCGCAGGGCATACCACCCACCCTTTCCAGGTGACTGTGGACAGCGCGCCCCCCATTTGCACCCACTGTGACGCATTTGGCCATAAGGCACATGCATGCCCCAAAAAGGAGGGCATCACATTCCAAGAGCACCCCTCAGCGGCCATGGCCAGCGGAGAGGTGCACTACGAACCAACTGTAAGCACCAAGGAGGCCTTCCCTTGGGGAGCACAAGGCTGCTACCTACTGGTAAAGCCTATCTCCCCACAAGAGCAGAAGAAGGCCAAGCAGGCCCATAGGGCCACGGCCAAGGAAGTGGCCAAAGCCACCACCACTATCCCACACTCATAACGCCAGGAGGACATGGAGACCTTCACAGCAGAAGCAACTTGGGAATCCATCAACCAATCAGATTGGGAAGCCCATGCCAAGTGGACCACTCAATCCGAGGATCCAATGGGAGATTTGATTTCACCCAATCGTTGCACCCAAGCTCCAATTGAAACCAACTTGGGACCCATCCCAACTGAAAAAAAATTTTTTTTTGACCCGCTCAACGGTGCACCAAACTCACCTGCACCGCAAAAATTCGTCCAACATCGGGAAAACAAAAAGTGAAGGCTAAAGCCAATGTGACTCTTTCTGCAAAAATCAACAAAAACTCCAATAGCATTGCTGTTAACACCCGCGCTGCTGTGAAGGCCCACAGGGATCTAGAAGAGGATGGTGGGCCTGGGTGCCCACCCCTCACACCTAAGGTGCGATGGGGGAAACCTTCACTCTAGGGATGTTGAATATCGCTGGGCTCAAGGCCTCCCCGTCCTGGGCTAGGAAACTGAGTTTTTTACAACACAATTTACCCATGGATATTCTGGCCATCCAGGAGTCCCACTGTCCACAAGGTTCCGAGGAAGCTTGGAAAACAATGCTCCTCCCATCCCTATCCTTTTGGTTGATGCACTGTGGGGTGCTAGTTTGAAAAATATTTTTTTCAAATTTTTAATATCAGAAACATTCCTAAATGGCCGAGTGCTTGTTGTCACCTTCTCGTGGGCTGATGTAGCACATGCAATCATCAACATCTATGCCCCAAACAGTGCATGCGAGTGTCAGGAATTTTTCTCATCAGTCAAATCCCTCCCGCTACCCCCAGACTCCTTCATAGTTGGCGACATGAACTGTTGGCTTAAACACACCAATGGACCAGTGGCCTTCCTCGCCCCACGCCCCCAGGGTCACATAGAACTATGCATTCTAAATGCCACCCTCGGGTTAATGGATGTGCTGCTGTGGCATGCCCCGCTGCTCGAAAACATAACATGGCCCCACATCCACAACGGCCAATTAAGGTCCATGACCCGCATCGACCTTATTCTAACGCCAGCGAAATTCCAACCCCACATCTCCCACTTCAAGACAACAAAATTGGAATTCTCTGACCATCAACTGGTCTCGCTAACCTACCACCTACCTGTCACAGCTGCTAAGGCCCCACATTGGTACAAAATCTGCCCCCCTGAGCTCAGGTCGCCAGGTTTTTCCATGTGGGTAGAAGAGGCAACTATGGCAAAAAAGTTTGTTGCACCATTCTGCGTGGACCCCATTTCCACATGGGCAACTTTCAAAGATGACACAATCCGCCACTCTCGCCATCTCTCCTCCAGACACTCATGAGCCACATCAGCGGTTATCTCGCGCGCTCTGGCAGAATTGGCACACTTGGAGTCCAACATCCCAGTTACAGGATACAGCTCTGCATGGGGACAGAAGTGGGCAGAGGCAGCTGCCCACCTCAATGCACTCAAAAGACAACACAAACATCGGGTTTGTGTTCAGTACAGGGCCACACGCATCACAAAAAGCGACAAGTGCACCGCACATTTCTTTAAAAAATTTTCACACCACGCCAGAGCGTGGCCTGCACACAGGTGCAAAGATCAGATAATTCTATTGCAGATACACTGGCTGAAGTGGCAATCGAAATGCAACAATATTACTCTGAGTTGTACCGATCTGACCTAATTCAGCCGGCCAAAGTGGCAGAACTTCTCAACTGAGCCCACATCCACTCCATTTTCCAATACCCAGAAATAATGAATTTGATTACTCCGAACAAATTATGGACAGCCATTCACAGTGCACCAAACCGAAAATGCCCAGGCCCAGATGGCATTCCATATGAGTTCTACAAAAAATATTTCAAATATATATCCCCATTGCTGCTCGCCTCACTTAACCAAAGCCTGATGGAAACGCGCCTCCTACCAGGAGGACATGAGGCCTTCACTGTCACACTCTTCAAGAAAGGGGATAAGCTAGACTTAGCCAACTGGTGCCCCATCTCTCTAACAAACACAGACACCAAAACTTTAATAAAAATCATGGTTAACCGTTTAGGGACTGTAGCATCTGCCACCATCTCCCCAGAACAATTTAGTTTCATCCCCAGAAGGTTGATTTGGGATAACGTGCACTCTGTGGCTAATGTATGTCAGTCCACAGCCTCTGGGGCACTTGGGGACCAACAAAAGGCCTATGATAGAAACATCGATTCTTGGGTTGGGACCATCTAGTACTAAAAAAAAAGGCCTATGATAGAGTAAACTGGGAATACCTCAGGGCCTGCCTCCATCAATTCCGCCTACCCCTCGCTTCATCAACTGGGTAATGCTGCTCACAGAATCTGCAACAATGGCAGTGCATGGCCCTGGCTTCCTAACGGAAGTAGTCCGCCCTCAAAGGGGCTTGCGACAAGGGGACCCCCTCAGCCCACTCTTATACAACTTCAGCCTTGACCCACTACTGCGAAATGTGAATGCCCAACTCACTGGGGTCCACGTGCCAGGCCAAGCCCCAGTCAAGATAATGGCGTTTGCAGATGATTGTGTGGTTGGGGTATCTAATAATCAAGATGCACGCACGCTTGATGCTCTCATCCAGGAGTATTCCCGGGTAAGCAACGCGGCACTGAACGCTTCCAAAACCAAAATCATCCTCCTTGGTCAGTTTCAGAACTGCTGGACCCCAGCAATTAGTTCCCAACCCGGCCCATCTGCTCGCCCACGTCCTCGCCCTACTAATTCAAAACACACTGCCCCACTGGTGCTCCCCTTCATGCCACATCCTACCATAGGACCAGTACGCCATCTGGGCGTGTGGATGGAGGCAGGCGGATACGCGTCAGCAGTAATGAAGTGCCATATTCTGGATAACGTGACGAAGCGAATCGCCTCTCTCAGAGCCCACCCTACTTCCCTTACAGGCAGGATTGTTTTAGCCAACTCCATGCTCCTCTCCAAAGTCTGGTTTGGAGCCCATGCCATCCCCTTCTCCCCAAGCTTCTACGAATCCTTGTACGCCTTGCTGCAAGGATGGCTTTGGTTGGGCCACCTTCCACCAGTGCGGCTAGAGGTCATGTTTGGACCTCAACATCATGGTGGCATGGTCCTGCTTTACTTCAAAGCCCATGGCGCCAAGATCCTGGGCACCTGGATTGCGGCCGTCACCACCCCTACACTTTCCTCCCAACACTGGTCCCGCGCAGCCCGCTCCAACTTCTCCCGCGCCTTGGGCCTCAACAATCCGTCAAACCCCACTCCCTGATGAAATACCTCGCTTCACACATCGGCCACAGGTCCTCACGGGACTAAAACCCACTACAAACGAATCCTCCTCTCCATGCGGAGTGCTGAGTGGAGAATTTCTATTAGCGGACATACAACCCAAAGAGGCCACCCCTCTCCTCAGTTCACACAAGAGGTACAGGGGCTACCCATCCATGATGGCGTGATCCCCATTTGACCCCATGTCCTATCCAGGGTGGACTACCTGGACATGATGGACATCCCTTACTCCATTGAGACCCAAAAAATATCTGGAAATATGTACACCATCCTCTGTTGCAACCTCAAGTCCGCTCCCATGTGTGGCGCTGCATGAGGTGGGTGTATCATACTTCTGAGCGCTCTAACGCTTTACACTCATCCTGTATCGTGTGTGGCCAGTATGGAACGCTGTTTCACCGCCTGGAGAGTTGCCCTACCTCTAAAGTGATATGGCGCGAAGTTCAACGTCTTCTGGGCCAGGATAAACGCATCCCTTCAGTCTGTCAAAAGATATGTTTGCTCTATCAATGGCCTCCCCCTTCTGCCCTCCCTTCGTGCTTTGGTGGTTGCAATCGCCATGTGGACCATCCACACAATTGTCTTAGATGCCATCGCAGGCTCCACCACCACCCTCCCAGAAGCGGTCCACAGATTTTGGTCCCATTTGGTGGACCACTTTCAAGTGTGGATGTTTGGATACCTCCCACCGCGTCGCTGACAGCTGGTCTCCTCCTGGTTCCCAGTCTGGTTCATCAAATCATACCCCTTCCTCCACACGTGCTCAATTGTGGCTATGGCCCCTTCACACGTTTCCTCCCCTCCCCATAAGTGGCGTTCCCGCTGGCAGCAAGAGATAGCATTGCTTCTCTGGGGTGCCTCCCCTGGTACTAAGTTTTGTCTCTTCTGAGTCATATTTGGAAGTGTTCATCCCATGGTCGGCCTTCCCCGCAATAAATTTAAAATTTAAAATTTAAAATAGAAGTGGCCTGGAGAGTAGCCTCTGATGGACTCCCCAGATTTGGCTGACGATTCAGTGCAATTTAATAACCCAAACTTATTTTAATTGTTCAATTATTATAAGAAGTGTTACCTTAATTCAAGGAGTTCCACTGGGGATCAACCAAGGTCTTTTGGCTGATCTTTTCATTATTTACCTATATATCACTCTTTTCAATACATCAGACTTCTAATTGTATGACAATGTTTAAAATATTCTGAACCAAACCTGCAGCATATTGGTAGTAGGATATAACCTATTAAGCTAACCACATTTGCATAGCAAACCTATTAAACCTAATAGATCAATTAAATAACAACAAACTGCTAGCTGAAAAATTACCTATAAAAATTCTCATACCAGGCTAAAGAATAGATACTTCATCTAGATTACCATATGGTTTTTATCAGGTGCCTATAAATAAATGACTGCCATATTAGGTCTTATATTCCTAGCTTATGTGATTTGAAAGATAATAAAATGGTTTTTATATATATTGATTTAGTTTTAAATTTTTTTCCCTAGAAGTTAAATTTAAAACTTTACCCACTTGGGGACTTATACTTATAAGGCATATCCACATCAAATTTTGTGTATTGGGTTTTTAGATTGATAGAAATAATATTTTTAATATAATTTACAAATCTAACTATTTTAACTATAGACATTTTTTGCTCAAAAAGCCAGATGTTAGAAATTAAAGTAAATAATTTAATAAACAGTTTTTAGTAGGTATCAATAAACTATAAAGTTCCACAATTCCAAATCCAAGCTTTTTGTGATTTAGGATATATGATGAAAATTTAGCGTATATAAATATAATTTTATTGCTTTTGTAATTTTTTTTGCAGTTTAATTGAGCATAAGAAAGCTTACCTACTCCATATCCTAAACTCAAGATGCATATACATAGCAAATTCATAAATGTAGGTTTGTTGGTTTTGCAAAGTAATATTGTATATACACCTTCTAAATTTGAATTGTTTTATAGTAGAAATTTAAAGAATATAATAACTGCTTTTTTGCATATTAAAAAATCTTAAAAATGAATAGTTTCTTAGATGGACTACAATCTTGGAGAAGAACATCCATGTCAGATTAAAAATCCCTAGCTTTGGTTTAAGTGATCTTTATTTAACCAAGGCAAGCTGACCAGGGGACAGGCATTACCAAAAGAAAGAAACAAAAGAAAGAAATGACATGAAACCTGAACAGGGTCAACTCCGTTGAAGAAAGTTTTTCCACCTCTGGATCATGACTCAAATTTTTCTGGTTACATCATGGGTAAGGTTTTCATGTTATTAGACCTACTAACCGCCAATAGCTTCCTTTGGCTGGCACCCTAATCAATGTGCAAAGGGCGGGAATCAAACCTGCAACCTTCAGGTTGGTAGCCATATACCCTTACTGACTCGCCTTCCACCCCCTTTAAGTGATCTTTAATAGTGTCCTTTTTATATAATATAAATATGCTTTGCAATACTTGTTGCTATAATTTATTTAACTGAGGTAAGCTGACCAGGGGATGGACTACTGAACTAAAACTAAAAATCATAATAAAAACATAACGATTCAAACAAAACGCCCAAAATGGATGGATCAATTGAACCATACTTAACAAAATATCCAACCAGGTGGGCAGCGAGTACTGCTATCCCTCCATGGTGGATGGGAAGGGGGGATCAGGGGGCTCATCTTCAGCTGCATCCATCTCATCCCAGAGTAGGGCGCATGTTAAGGCAGATAGTAAGGGTGTGGGGGCATTGCAGTATGGGGTTCCAATATTCTTGATAACTGGAACTTCCAAATAGTTGTCAGCCATCATAATGCCTACAATGTATTTGGCTAAAGCATCTTCAGCTTTGAGGTGGGCGTCTGGGAGTTTAATGAACATGGCAATGTTGGTTCAGGTTATTTTTGCTTTTGGATTCCGTGCTACTGTTACCACGTTCTGGATGGCTTCATTGACGTTTTTGTGTAAAGTTTTCATGTTGATCTTATTTTGTGCAGTAAGATTTTTGGGAGGTGGAATTTCTCCTGCAAGTGCAGCCACAGATTTGGTGGCAGCTTTGTGGAGCAGATGACAATCTGGTGTGGCGGCTGCTTCTATTGAAAGCTGGTGGTAATTGTAAAACAGTTTGGCATTAGGTTGTGGGGCATATTTTTGAGGCAGGAATTTTGCATCCCATTCTGCATTAAAGAACCGCTCAATCTTGCAGCGACAGTTCCTCAATGACATTACCTGATTTGTCAATTTCATCTAAATACTCCCATGGGTTTTGGTTGAATTTGATTGGGGAATTGGCGTATGGTTGAGGATTGGCTGGTTTTCTAAATTTTGCCTGGGATTGAATCAGGGTCCAATCCTGCGCTTGATTGGAAGAATCATGCGTGGCCCTGGGGCAAGGCGGATGCTGATTGGTGGCTGCAGGTGCAGCTGCAGCATCAGGCATTGGAGGAGGGGAAGGTAGGAATGTATCCCATGTCAAAGTTGGTGTGGGGTGTGCAGCAGATTGGTGGGCGTCAGGCAAACTTTGGCGTTGGTGGAAGTTTCTGAGTATGAGCATTTGCATTTCAAGTGGTCTAACTCAAAACAGGATGGACAAATCGTCCATCCGCCCTCAACGTGGGCCCAGAACAGATGGTCGGGGGCAGATGGGATGGTGGCATGAGGTGAAATTGCCAAAGAAATTTTAGTGAATTCAGGGCTGATTGTGGCATATGCCTGAGGCCCAGCGAGGCGTGTGGCCCCATTTGGGACCACAAATTGCAAGATGGGGTTAGCGCTGTAGGCTGCCAAACCTTCCATCAGCTCCTGGTGAAGCACTTCAGGGGGAGTTGGGTGGGAAAACAGCGAACTGGACCACCATGGTGGTGCCTTCTGGAAGCTGGGTCTGAGTTGTTGGAAGGGGAATATTATTAAATATTAATGGCACCATTGCCGCAAAGGCTGCATTGGCTTCACAGGGAAAGCCAAGATCAAAGTACCCCTTATAGGGGCGGAAGTCAATAAAACAGGATGTTGTCATAACTGCCTGAGCCATTTTGATAATGTCTTGGTCGTCGTAGGGGAAGAATTTCCCATATTTGACCCTAAGGCTGAAATGCATGTTGCTTTGGGGGAGCACCAGGGAGCAGCAGGGCACCGGTTGGGTTTGGGCGAGATGGGCATTGAGATCCTTTGGAGGAACAAATCATCCCAAGGGTTTGGAATGATTGGGCGAGCCAGTCTGAGCGCGTTTTCCTGTCAGACAGAAAATGGAGGGGGGAGTTTCGCCGCTGCCCCATGCTGGGACAGTTGGTGAGGGATCTAATGACATTGGAGCAAGACTTCAGTGTTCAATTAAGTGTTTGCTTTTAATTTACCAAACAAATTGCTCAGAAAGTTACGCTGAGCAGAGAGAGATCTACTTGTTGCTTTAATTGAATTTCTAAAATCTTTACTTATTTAATATTACAACATCCAAGCTGCACATGCATACTAAATTATATATATAAACCTATCTTTGTTGATTTTTAAAATACTTTTTGAAACCTTTCTCAGAGTTGAGCCACTTTATAATACTCAATTTATTGAGGTAAGTCTTAAACTGCTGTTTCATATATTAAAAACACTCAAAAAATCCTAAAAATAAATGGGTTCTTAGTGGAACTACAAATTTTGAACTGAACCTCCATGTCAAGGTCCAAGTCCCTAGCTTTTGTGATTTTTGAGAATCCTCAGTTGATAGTGTCTTGTACATATATTTTAACATACCTATTATGATTTACCGCCCTCTTAGTTATCTTCAGCCGCTGGGTTGGTTTACCCCAATTCAATTTAATATTTTTTCTAGATATACTAACAATATCAACCATGCTTTACAACAGAAATATTGTTCTAGTATATCTGCCAATGGGACAAGTTGACAAGGAGTTGTTGGATGCTTTTATAAGTACCTAACTTTTACAAAGGGCTTAACCAGCTTAAGAATATTTTAGTGGCCCAAATAACATTAATCATTGAATAAATAGTCATAAGAGGTAAATTTTTTAAGTGAATGATAGTACTATTCAAAGTACTAGGGGGAAATAAGGGATATGATGAGTGATAGGTGATAACCACATGTAAGAGCGTAGTTAGATTCAGAGATTTAGGAGGTGATGGCACAGTCCAGGTTTAGAGTTGGAGTAGACAGGATTCACCATTGAAGGCTGGACGGAGACCAACAATAAAATACAGTTAAGTAGTTTATATTATCTGCTATTAAGCATCATACAGGTGTAAGGTAAAGTAGGCGGCATAAGATTGTTGTCAGAGTGAAGATAAGAGTTAAATATTGAATAGATCTTTAATTCCTAATATCAAGATTATAAAAAGTTAGTTAGGGAATATTGACTATTAGTAGGTCTAATGAATTGAAAACCATACCCATGACATAACCAAAAATCTGAGCCCCAATCTGGAGGTGGAAAAACTTTACTTTACAAAGTTGACCCTTCTCAGGTTTTATGTCAATGTTTTCTTTCTTTCTTTTAGTAGTATCCAACCATGGTCAGCTTGCCTCAAATAAAGAAACAGTTAGGGCGTTTATCCTTTCTCATCAGCCAGTGAAGCACTATTAGAGCAATTTATCAAGAATTTTTTGGGCCATGAACTCAACATTACTATGGGAAACCAAGTGCTAAAAATAAAATCTTATTAGTGATTTTTAGCCTTAAGCTTAATAGAATAATGATTGATAAGATAATAATAATAGTGTTTTTAGGTTTTAGATCTAACAAAGCATCAAACAATAATTTAATTAGTAGTAAATGCAAGATGAAGTCAGTGGAAACAATAAACAAATTGGAAACAATAAGTTAGGCCTTCAACTAAACTAGGGTGAAGTCTGACAATTACCATTCAAGGAATATTTAACACTATATAAATTATTATTAAACTTAGCGCAATTGTATCTGATAATTTTTTTATCAAATGTTTTTTGTGTCACAGCTATTGGCATATTTCCTGAAATTAACCACCCCTCCAAAGCCAAGTCAAACAAGTTCTTGGAGCAAAGACCAAATTCCCTAAGGGTCACTGATGATCTCTCTAAGGTCATTGACAGGATATAGGTTCTGGTTTGCTAGCCAGGGCTGAGGAAAACGGCCCATCAGAGGCGAAAGCCCTTTTTGGGAATTGAACTTGATACCCAGATAATTACACAATACAAGGTTACAGAATTTGGCTAAATTCATTTTTTTGATTTTGTTGAAGAACTAAGAATTTGTGGCTCAGATCAGCTTTCAATAATCTTTTGGAACCTTTGTGGATAATTCTCTTTTAAATTAAGTCCCAAGCTGGGAAAGGCTTTGCTTTTCTCATATGTTCTGATCATCTAAAAAAGTTAGAAATTTTTTTGTGCAAGTTTCCTGCAAGTTTTTTGTTATTTTCAACAAAAATACACATCTCAGAAGCTCTGTGATGTCTGGAGTCCGTTTTCCACTTTTGTTTGCCTCTACTACTGTATGTAAACCCAACGCCCACTCCACCACCTAAACCACTGGCTCTGCCACATCCTATTTAGCCTTACTTTGTCCCAGATTTTACATCATCCTTATCAGATCCCAGGGCCTCTTGACCCTGATGGTTGTGGCCATCTTGGTGTGCATTTTTCTCCACAGATTTATTTGGAAACATAATACTGACTGTTTAGGTCATTTCTTCATTTTGTTGGGTCACTTAGCCTTGTTGTCACACCTTTGGCCTAGGTATTTCCCCTCAGCGACCTCCTGCGTTCCAGTTTCTCTGAAATTATCTGAAAAAAGCCTTGATTTTTTGTGAGTTTCCTCTACTGTTGGGTGTCTAAAGTTAGATTAACCCTCTGAGAGTTATCATTCATTGAAGCGGTCTACAGGGCTGATACTTTTGTTTTCCTTCTGGACTTGGTTGTTACCTTCTTCAAAGGGTGTGCTGAGGGTGTTGGATGGCTCCCCTCACTTAAGACGCTCATATAGTGTGCAGTACCTGCTACTAACGGTCTCACTCCATTATTCATGCAATTCCAAATTTAAAAATGACATCTTCAACACGTTGTTCAGACTTGGGGCCCGCCAGAAGTCTTAAGGCAAGGACTTAGCTGACGTCCTCCTTCTCTAGCTGCTGCTTCATGAGATTTCAGAGGGAGCTCACTAATGGCTACTCTCCACGGGTGAGAATAATAGATCCCTCCTGGAACATCTCCCAGTGTTGGAAATCTTTGTCAAGTCACATGAGTTTCACCTGCTACTTTGAGGACTATAACTCCTTTGTACACTTGTCCCAAGGAGACTTCACTATGGCTCAATACTTGCGCCTGTTTCAAGAGCAAGCATCAAGGTTGGAATCTATGAAATGTTGAAAAATGGCCCTTCTCCGCAAGTACCTAGATAATTCTGGTGCTGCTCTTGGCATATGGGATAGCTTCCCCTCCTTATCTGGGACATACTCTATCCTTGCATCCCTGTTGTCTAAAAGCCTCTGTGCCACCAAGCCTAGCTGTAACGTTAAACTTCAGATCTTAGAACTTGACACTTCCATCACTGTGGAGCACCAACCTGTTTCTGATCCTGTGGTGACATATCCAGCTGAGACGCTGGCTGTTATGGACACTTCCAACCTGATTTTAGAATATACTATTACTGAACTCTCCCAGTACCGCTTGGAACCAGCAGTGAGCTCGCTGGAAGGTGAGACTGAAACCTCCATCATAAGTGGAGGTCCCCTCACTACTGGCCTGCACCGCCACGCTCCACAAAGTATCCCTCGCTTTTGTCCTCAAAAGTAGAGGGAGTTAGTAAGTCTAACCCATTTGATTAAAAGCATCCACCTCCTTCTAGCCATGGACTCCTTGTTGCCATTTTGGAACCTATGCCTTCTGTCCAACCTGTCGTCCCAGTTGGCCTAGTTGAACCACTCTTTACCATCACTCCAGAGTCACCTCTCGTGGTGGATTTCATCCAGAAACGTGTAGAGATTCATGAGAAAATGACTGAGGTTGAGCAAGGCGTGGCTGACCCCAACAAAAGCTTGACTGTCCTGACTTAATTAGTCTCATGTCATAAAGGTCTTCCTCCCGCTGAACATGGAGAATTTTGCTACTCCACACCATTTAAGTCCCGTGGATAACTTACTGGCAATGTGAAGTCATATGCTTGAATTTCTCAGGGGATACTCTCACCTATACCTCGCCCTCTGAGCTTGGAGCCATCCTGTCCTCCTTTGGCTCTTGGGAAAGTAAACCCTCCTCTACTTACTTCTAGTTTATGGCTGCTTTTTTTCTTCGGGGAAGAGTTTTCAAGCGCTTGTTTTGGTGGACACTGGCACAACTGAGAACTTCATATGCTAAGAGTTGGCGGAGGCCCTGAATCTGCCCCTGGGGGTTGGTCAGTTTGTTAAGGGTGATGCATCTCAAACCAATACAAGTTATCATGTGTTAACTCCTGTTCCTTTTGTTGCAGGTGATGTAACTTTGTGGAGAGCTTCTCCTCGATAAAGAACCTCCTATACCCTATCGTTTTTGGGGGTTGGCTTGTGGCGCCAATTCAACAAAACCACTAACCTCCTGGACTCTACCATGCACACAAAATTTCCTGGTGGAGTCACGGTTACCATACCTTGCTTGGATGAGAGCACCATGGCGCTCCTTAGAAGGTGGAGCCCCTCTGCTAAGGTGGGACTAGCTTCTATTCAACCTACTAACGCCCTGACCACAACACTTACTCTTCCTGAATTCATCCACATATATGCTGATCTGTTTGATCCAACCAAGGCCCGACAATTCCTGGGCACACCAAGATTGAATTTGATCTTAAATTGAATTTGGACCTCGTCAAGATATCTCCTCCAATTTACCCCTTGTCCCTGAGTAAGGAGGCTTCCTTGGACGCTTGGGTAGACGAAATGCTCTCTAAGGGACAAATCTTTCAGAAATCCTCACCGGTGAGATCCCCCTCCTGTTTGTAGAGAAGTCTGATGGATCACTTTGTCCCTGCGTTAATTATGGCAATTTGAACAACGTGACAGTGCTTGACCCCCATCCACTCCCTCTGGAGTAACAGATTGCCCACTACATGGAGAAGGCTAGGGTGCTCAGCAATCTTGACTGCCTCAAATCTTTCAACCATATCTTCATTAAAGAAGGCCAGGAGTGGTTGACCACTTTTTGTACTCGGGAAAGGTATATACCAGTTCAGGATTATGACTTTTGGTTTAAAGAACGTCACACCTGCTTTCAAAGGGTCGTTGATGCTGCCTTGGGTGACCTTATGGGAACTTGCGCGATATCACAGACAACACACTACTTTTCTCCCCAGATGCAGAATCTCACGCCCACCACCTGGTGTCAGTCATGGAGAGACTATCATAGGCAAAACTAAAATAAAGGTTAAAAATGCGAGTATTTTCAACCCAATGTTGAGTTATTAGTAAATATTAACTTCTCTCATGGCCACATGATTGCCCCGGATAAGGAAGCAGCCATCTGCATTTGGGTTACCCCTCATCTCTCACAGAGTTACGCAGCTTCGTTGGGAAATGTAACTTCCTTAAGGAATTTACCCCCAGCTCTCAGAAGTTGCCGCCCCTCTCTACACTGCTTCAGGGAAGAAGATTTTCAGATGGACAAATGAATGCGATGCCATGTTCCACGCTGTCAAGTCCATATAAATTGTACAGCTTGGTGTTGGTACATTCAGACCCCAACCGTCCCTTTATTGTCACCACTGATGCTTCCAACTTTGCGGTGGGCGCTTCTCTTCTTTAAGAGGGGAAAATGGAGTGGAACGGCCTGTTGCTTACTTTTCTAAGAAAATGACCCTGGCTCAGCTTAACTACGCAATATATGATAAGAAACTCCTTGCAGTTGTTGAGGCAGTACAACACTGGCGCCACCATTTTCATGGGTCTAAGTGGCCATTTACTGTCTGTACTGACCACAAGGCGCTGATGTGCTACAGCGCCCCCAGAAGCTATCCCCTCGCTAGTCCCAGTGGTTGGAAATCCTGTCAGTGTTTGATTTCCAATACAATTTCATTAAGGGCACTCATAACATGTTACTTAAAACCCTATCCTGGAACCCTGCCACAGCTCCTGACCCAGCACTAGTTGGTGCCCACAACACCCAAGTTTTGATTAATCCAGAACAGGTGAAGAAGAGCCACTGTTCAACCCCCACACTGCTTATGATGGAACCTTTGGAAGGGGATTCTGACACCCCTTCGCGCGTTGGGCTGTCCCAACCTCTGCCAGATGACTATAATAAGATCAAGCAGGCCTGTCATAGAAATGGTAAACCCCTAAACAAAAGCTACCAGTTACTGGATTGGGTAATCCTCCATCAAGGCAAGTGGTGGGTACCACCTGGACCCCTGTGTGAGCAAGTGATCCATGAAGCTCATGACCTTCCAACTGCTGGCCACCCTGGCAATGACAAGACGATTGAGCTAGTTCGCCGCTCCTACAGTTGGAAGGGTATTGCCACAGATGTAGCAAAATTTACAGTTCTTCTTGACGTGTAACCAGTCGAAGACAAGCCATCTGAAGAGTTCTGGGTTGCTTGTTCCCCTCCAAGATGCTGAGGGCCATTGGACATCGGTGTATGTTAATTTTAACGTGGAACTCCCCTTGTCCCAGGTCTATGATGTGGTAATGGTTGTGGTGGACCGTTTCACAAAGATGGCCCACTTCATCCCCTGCAACACCACCATTACTTCAGTTGAGACAGCCTGCCTCTTTGTATATCACAGCTTTTGCTTACATGGTCTCCTCAAGGAGATTATTAGCGATTATGGCCCACAATTAACCACTCAGTTATGGATATCCCTTCTTTCCATCCTCGGCATCCGCCCCTGCCACTCCACATCCTTCCACCCCCAGTCATATGGACAGACAGAGAGGGTGAACCAAAATTTAGAGAAATTCTTGCGTAGTTATTCCAATGCCGAATAGAACATTTGGTCCTCTCACCTCCCACTGGTGTAATTCGACTATTATAACCTTACCCATACCTCTACAGGCACTTACCCTTTTTTTCAAACTATGGTTACAACCCCATTTTCAACCTAAATCCACGGATTGAGTCCACCTTCATTGCTGCCAATGAGCGCGCTAAAGAGCGCAGGAACATATATCAGGCAGTGAAGGACCATCCCGTTGATGCTGTGAGGATCTACAAAGCATACGATGATCAAAAGTGCTGTGAAGGACATGAGTATAAGCCTGGTGACTTGGTAATGGTCAAAGCCAAGGATCTCCACCTAAGGTAACCCTGCTGCAAGTTAGGTCCCAAACATGTTGGAACCTTCAAGATCCATAAGAAAGTTGACCTATCAGCTTACCAAGTTGACTTAACTCCCTTAATCAAAGTGTTCAGCACATTACATGAGTGCCTCCTGACCCACTTTGATGGTCCCATGCCACCTCTCTCAGACCCAGTCATATTGGATGATGACCCCAATATGAGATTAATGCTGATCTTGTTTATCTCCTATACTGATGCTGCCTGAAATACTTGGTGACCTGGAAAGGATACAATGAGATGGAGAACAGCTGGGTATCTTATCAAAACATGACCAAGGCTAAGGACCTAACTAGTGCTTCCGCTCTAAATTTCCAGATGCTGCAGGTCCTGCCACACAAGCCTTCTTAGCTGCGATGAAGCTACTTACTCCCCACAAGAACTTCGCCTTGGCCAATGTCCCCTCAGGTGGTGTAGAACCTTGTAACGGTCAAAAACATCCCAGTTTTTGACCACCATCTCACCTTGGCGATGGACGCCGATTGATTGTCTGATATGAGGTTCCCAATTCAACCTCATATTTAGGGAAATTTGAAAGTGAGAAAAGACGACACAGGTAAGTGAGGATCTGACCCCAAAATTAGCTTGCTTTATTTATTATCGAAAATAAACATGTGGATGAATTCAATCCTAATAACATAGGGCACTGCAAACGAGACAAAAAACCAGAGTATTTGGCAGATTAAGGTTTTCAACGCCAAATCCCAATATTTTGTTGAGGATAAAAAATTCAGATCCCCGTGGGATACCAGGTAAGACAAGGCAAGGGCGGCCCCAAGGCCACCAGAGAATCCCATGTGAGGGCAGGAAACGAGGAAAAGTTCTGAACTAAGTTCAGAATCATGTGGGCTCGACCTTTTAAGGTCGCCCTTCCAGGGAGCCCCTCCTGCACAATTCTTTAGGCCCCTAAGAGCCTAAAAATAAAGCGGGAGGGGCACAGCCCAGTGCCAGACCCCACATAAACCTCAAAAAACCCAAAAGTGTTTCGACTCGAGATTCAGATTTCTAGATCTCAAGTCAAAATGTAACAATTGGTTTAACCTGACCATTACAAACCCCGTCCAAGAGTGGAGGGTGATGTCACAGCCAGTGACATATTTCCTGGATTAAAAGCCCCCAAAGCCAAGTCCAATAAGCCCTTGGAGCAAAGACCAGAACACCTAAAGGTCACTAATGACCTCTCTAAGGTCATTGACAGGAAATAGGTTCTGGCTTTGCCATCCAGGGCTGAGGAAAACGGCCCATCTGAGGCGAAAGCCCTTGTGGGAATTGAATTTAAAACCCAGATAATTAACAATACAAGTTTACAAAATTTGGCCAAATTCAATTTTTTTGATTTTGTTGAACAAAGAATTTGTGGCTCAGATCAGATTTCAATAATCATTTGGAACCTTTGTGGATAATTCTCTTTTAAATTAAGTCCCAAGCTGGGAAAGGCTTTGCTTTTCTCATATGTTCTGATCATCTAAAAAATTTAGAAATTTTTTGTGAAAGTTTCCTGCAAGTTTTTTGTTATTTTCAACAAAAATACACATCTCAGAAGCTCTGTGATGGCTGGAGTCCATTTTCCGCTTTGGTTTGCCTCTACTACTGTATGTAAACCCAACGCCCACTCCACCACCTAAACCACTGGCTCTGCCACATCCTATTTAGCCTTACTTTGTCCTAGATTTTACATCATCTTTCCCAGCTCCCAGGGCCTCTTGTCCCTGATGGCTGTGACCATCTTGGTGTGCATTCTGCTCCAAAGATTTATTTGGAAACATAATACTGACCGTATAGGACATTTCTTTATTTTGTTGGGTCACTTGGCCTTATTTCACATCTTTGGCCTGGGTCTTTCCCCTTAGCGACCTCCTGTGCTCCAGTTTCCCTAAAAATTTGGTGTTTTACTTTTTTTCTTACCTTTAACTTTACATTATATAAAGTCTATAACATGTATAAAATTGCTATACTTTTAAAAAATTGAGCCAAAGAGATCTATATAACTTTAGTAATTTAGTGTTACCCTGTTTTAAAATAGGCGTTGTTCTTGAGATACGCCATAAATGATTTTTGAACAGGGTTTGACCCACTGAGCAATAGGACCAATGATATGAGGATTGTTGCCCTCAAAACAACAGAATAAACTTATTTAATAAATATGGAGCGCTTGCTCACACTATACTTTAAATTTAATTTAATATAATAACTACAGCGGATCCTCACTGTTTCACTCACTCTAAATTAATAACAACCTACTCTTCTCAATCATCTCATCTCACTTATATTGCAGCGACTTTGGATGATACCACTTTCATGGCTTAGTAATTCAATTCGCCGTATCTCATTGGTTTTGTCAATTCTTCATTTGTTAATCTCGCGATGCCTAATTCAAGTAATTTTCCAACAATCCAATATTGCCTCATTTCGAGGTGCTTGATTTACCATAACTCATATCAAATCTCAGCAGATTCCATCTGTTCTGCCACTACAACTTATGGTTTATCATCCAGTCATATTAAAATCGTGACATTACCCCCTCTTTGACTGGATGATAAGGCTCCTATTGTTTATACTCCCGGAGGAACTTTGCATGCACTTGGTTGATGATCTGACCGCTAGTGGGGTCCTTGATAGTATATGCATCCATACCTGTCTTCTTAATGACTTTGAATGGCCCAATCCAGATACTGGCCAGCCTGTATTTCTGGCTGAACCCATGTTGATCATGGAATAGGACCATGTCTCCATCTTTGAACTGTTCTAGGCCACTTCACCATACCTGATTGACAGCCTGGCTTTTGATTCTCTTGGCTAAGCTGAATGAGTACACTTCAGTCTATAATTCAATCAGCATATTCATTAGGATGGTCAAATAGCATTGCAGATCCATTCTGTCAGTGTCCTCTACACAGGCATATTGGAGTGCGGGCATAGCGGGGTGCCATCCATAAAGCAATTGGAATGGGCTTTTCACCATGGCAGAATGGTAGCTAATGTTGTAGGTGACCACTGCAGTAGAAAGGAGGGTACTCCAATGAGAGGGCTTATCAGTAACCAACTTCAGGAGTATGTTCACCAGGGTCCCATTAACCCTTTTAACCATTCCGTTGGACTCGAGGTAATACAGTGTTAGAACCCCACAGATGGCCATATTTTCATTGAGCTTTGGAAGTATGTGAGAGGTAAAATTAGTGCCATTGTCAGTAAGGATAAACTGCGGGAAGCTGTGATGCTTAATGATGAATTCCATTACAAAGTTAGACACAAAAACTGCCCCTAAATCCCAAATGGCCCGCACCTCAACCCACCTGGTCAAGTGGTCAATTGCCACCAGGATATACTTGGACCAGTTAGCTCCCATTGGCAGAGGCCTGACTACATCAAGGGAAACTGTATGCCAAGTGAAGTGCATCATCACTAACTAGTATGAGGTCTTCTGGCGGACTGGCTTTTCCACTTGGCACTGGTGACAGGAGGATATAGTATCAAGCACATCAAAGTTCATGCTTTCCCATTAATACCAAGGCTGCATTAATTCCAACGTCTTGCGCACACCACCATGCCCAACTTCCTATGTGCACTAATGATAATGTTAGTCTGCATTGAGGGTTGTGGAAAGTTTACTATGGAGTTGCCAATCCGCTTGACAACTCACCATTCCGCTGGAAGTATTGGCTCACATTTCATTCAACGCCTTGTTGACTTGGGGCAGCTCATCATTGTACCTTCCTCTGAGCATCTTGTCATACATAATATTGCTCAGATATGCCGTAACTGCAATAGTTGGTAGCCTCGATAAGCAATCAGTATTATGATGTATTGCTCCTGGTCAGTGAAGGATCTCGAAATTGTAAGCCTGTAGTTTAAGTGCCCATCATGCTATCTGGCCCTCCAGCTCCTTAAGGTTCTGCGGCCAGCGTAAAAAGTCATGATCTGTTACAACTTTAAATTTTACACCATGCAGATAAACTCTATATTGCTTGTAAGCATAAATCACTGCTAAGCACTCCCACTCAGTCACAGTATGATTACATTCATGGCTATTCAGGCTTTGGCTGCAGTACGCCACTGGGTGCTCCTCCCCCTCATCTTCTTTTTGGGACAGAACTGCCCCTACAGCGGAAAGAGATGCATCCATCTGTACAATAAATTCCTTTTCAAAAATTGGGTAGTGTAGCACTGGAGCCTTGATCAACACTGTTTGAGGAGTATCAAAGGAGCGTTGACAGTGTTTCGTCCATTCAAACGTGGCTTACTTTATAATAACTCAAACAGCGGACCTCCAATATAACTAAAGTTCGGTATGAAGTGGCGAAAATAACAAACCATCCCTAAAAATACTTGTATATCTCGCTTACTGCTTGGTATAGTCATCTTTTGAATTGCCTCCACCTTATCTGGTTGGGGCCTCAGCCCTGTTGCATCAACTATAAACCTGAGATTTCTAGCTGATCCTTGAAAAAGTGGCATTTCTGCGGTTTAATTTGATGTTGCCTCAGCCAGCGGGCGGAATACCTCTTCCAAATGGCTAAGGTGCTCAGAAAATGTGCGGGAGAAAATGTTAATATCGTCAAGGTAACAAGAATGCATGACAGCTTCAAGTTGCCAAGGATAGTGTCCATCGCCCGTTGGAAAGTAGCTGGGGCATACATATTGGTTGAAAAAGCCCTTTTGACATGATAATGGTGCATTTTTCTTGTTCCGCCACAGGTAACTCAATCTGCCAATAGCCAGATATTAATTCATCTCAGAGAAGTAACGAGCTCCCACCAACCGGTCCAATGCATCATCAATTTGTGGCAAAGGGTATTATTTCTTTTTTGTAATGCTGTTGAGATTGCAGTAGTCTATCACTACCCAGTTAGTACCATCCTTCTTTTTGAAAATCAGGAAAGCGGAAGCCCATGGGCTCTTCTATAGTTCAAACATTCCTTGCTCCAACAGTTTATTGCTTTCTGCTGTGACAACTTCTTCCGCTGCTCTAGATTGGCGGATTGGCCATGATCTTATGGGTGGATGATCCCCAAATTCCACTCAATGGATCACTCCTCATGCACACCCTAAATCATGATCATCAACAGCAAAGATCTCTTTGTATTTTTGAAATAAAGCTTCCACTTGATTTTTCTGGTCTTCTGTTAACCATATTAAATCTTCACGTGGTACAACCACCATTACGCCAAGCTGTGATTCACTGGGCAGACCAAATTCATCCAGTGAACCAAACTCATGAACCCGGAGGACCTCTTCAACTGGGATGAAATGTAGATATGCAACTATTTGGTGTCAGCGGATTTTCATTGGTTTATCCTGAAGATTTGCTACCAGGACCTTGATCTCCTCATGCCCTGGGAGTATATTATCAGGGGCCACGTGGGGCTCGAGCTGTGATTGCTGATAGGGCCCAATGACCTCCCCATATAGCCCTGCAGGCACTTCCACCTCTAACTCGGTGCTTATGATTACTTGGTGTCCAGAGGGAATAGATATAAGGCCAGCAGCTCTAAGCGGTAGCACTTGATATTCATAAATTTGGTGAGGAAGGGCCCAGGTCTTGCTTTTTAGTCAAAAATAGTGAACCAAAACCACCCCATCACCATATGTAAGGTTAATATGATTCATGTGTACAGGATCCCTCAGCATTCCACTGGAAGTGAAGTAGATTGGGATCCGCAACCTCAGAAATCAATGTTCTCCACTGTCATATCAACAAAAGCCCCAAAGTGGCGCATAAAAGTGGTTTCAATTAACATGTCAAAAGTTATTGTTTGGTAACACTATATCTGGGGCTACAATGGCAATTGACCCAAACTGCAAGGGTAGTGCACTGTATGCTCCTTCAGAGACTGTGCTTTCTGCGCCTTCAGTCCCATACACCATATGATGCTCCACATCAGGCTTTAATGCCAATTTTGACACCAACTTTGTGGACACTATGATGACTGAGGCACCCATACCAATTATTGCACAAACTCGGGTATTTGCTACAACGGTGTCACAGTAAGTACACTCAGAGTAAGTTGCATCTGATTGTTTTAAAAGGTGGACATTTAACTGGTCTCTTATTTCAAGGAAGCTCATAATATCCTTCCCCATTTTAGGGTATTCTTTTACAATGCCATCCACAGGAGGGCCGCGTTTACCCCTTTCAAGAGAAGCACATCAGCTAGTGGATCTGGTTCATCTGTAGAAAGGTAATCAAACAATTGGCAAACATAAGGTCTTGGTTGCTCCTGGGAGCCTGCTTCCGCCATGTTCATGAAATGCATTCATGTCAGCACATTTACCCCTCCAACCGGCTGCTGATATAGAAAGGCGTCATCATACTGAGATACTTCCGCTGACTGTACAGGAATAGGTTCAAATGGGACGTTTTGAGTAAAAATAGCGGAGGTAGAGAGTCCCATCTTAACTCCGCTCTGACTTTCCCTGATCACATCACTCCCACGGTAGGTACTGGACCTGTCAATTATGACAACTCCTAGCTGGGTGCCCAGAGCAATCGCACAAAAAACAATTAACCCCATAAGTCCTGCGTCCTTGATTATTGTAAAATAAGCCACCCCAAAAGTTGGGCTGGTATCAAACAGTGTAACCAGGCTCCTCCCAATAGGTGAACTGCTGTTGGCAACCTGGTTGGTAACTAGGCTTGCAATGATAATAAGGCCAGGGAATGCCAACCAGATGCTGAACAGGGAGGTATTATTCCTCCAAATAACTAAGGCTAGCAGCGGAGACAATAGGGTTCTGCTCTATATTGGGTGGAGGGAAGGTAGCAGATAAATGGCGTAGAATTTAAACAAGTTTAAGTAAAGGTACATCAACCTCTATATATGGAGCCAAGGCATTAAAAAGCTCATGGTATGGTTTTCAGAGGAGGTCAATGCTATGCTTATTTCACATTCAGTTAAAATTTCTGCCCCAATTAACACATGGGTTTCTGCTAAAAATCAATCAGCAAATGCATTGAGGGTCTCATTATGATGAAACCCTATGGTTGGAAATTCAGCCTTCTGTTGCGCCATTTTTTTATTCCTCCAAACAACCACAGCACAGTATCCTTCACTTTTTGATAGGTAACAAAACTGGTGGGAAGATAGCAAGTGATTTGGTAAGCGCTTCCAACTCCAGGGTGGACATTAGTAATTTGGCTTTACGCTGATTTGAAGCTCCTTCCATTTCAAACTCAAATTGCTCAAAGAATCCATGGATGTTCCCATCACAATCAAACGGAGGCAGCTTATTGATACAACATTCTTGCGGAAAATCCTTCTTCCAATTTAGAACATCATTCAGGGCAAGTGTAATGGTCCCATGACATCATAGTAGAGACTGACCCCAAGGATAAGGCTGGGCGCCAGGAGGCCCAGAAGGTGAAATTACAGGGACTCCCAGACCTGAAGCATACCCTATACCAACGCTGGGTACGGGCAAAATATTCCCAGGCTAGTACTAGTGAGGTGCCAAGTGCCCAGCCCCTTACATCAGTCCAGGCATTAAACGGATGGTCTACCAAATTAACGCGGACAGTTCTATTCAGTTTTCTGAGGAATGGGGCTTCAAAACCTGATCCATATATGAAACAACGCGTTCAGGTCGAATCCAACTTCAATTGATCACTTGAGTGAAGTTGGTTTTGGCCTTTTCAACTAATTCAGATAGCAGCGTTGCCCTATTTGTGGGTCAGCGCTTTGGCCCACTGTGGCATAACCCTTATTCCCCCATTCGAGTTTAAATATGTTTTCCCTTAACCAACATCCTTGGTGGTCAATTTCCCAAATAAAATTCCCCCGTTTTTACCGTTTAAAATGTTATTCCAAACGATCCTGTGTGTGGACCCTTTTGAGGAGGTCTCGTTCTCCATTAAACTTGCCCTTTTGAACACAGTAATATTCTTTCTTTCTGATTACTATCACTTTTAGTAACATGATTCAATTCAAACAGCACAATTTGATAATCAATACCAGGTGAGATAAGTATGAATAATAAAGTGAAGAGCTGGGAGAACGTGTTAAAGGGCAGCGGACCTGGACCTGCACTTCCTAAAGGTACCAAGCGCACAGGTACAAATGAAAATTTCAATAAAAATAAAAAACCTGAGGTGGTGCCCCACGCAGGTTTCATTAATTTTTTTATTAAAATACTGCAGCTATATGGAAGTATCCCAATTGCAACCATTGTTGTCAGTGGAACACAGGATATGAGTTTTCCTGGGCATAGAAATACAAACAATGTGGGAAAAGTTCAGCGAAGTCCAACATAAAATTTTCCTGCACTTGGTGTAATTAACAACCCATACTATCTGCAGAGGTCGGGTAGATCTTGGGTTTGAGACTGTGGAAGAAGCAAATGAAGCAGTAAAGGTCAGAGTGGTACTTGACCTTCCCAATGGACAGCAATTGGTACCAACCAAACGCACCCGTTGGACTGAATCCAAAGACATTTTTATAATATTTGATTATCTTCTGACCACACTGGCGCGCACAGTAGTTGAAAGACATCTCCAAGAGGGCTTGGAAGCCT
>JAKSZP010006940.1:0-91965 GCA_022478985.1 Massospora cicadina
GTCATTAAGTCAAAACTTAATCTAAGTCCAGCCTAACCAGCAAAGCCCTCGAGCCCATGTCATCATAGTCAAATATAATTAAGTGAAATTGCTAGGCCGCAGATCCTAAGCTTTGCAAAAGCTTAGAATGTACCTGGTCCATAATTGCTGATATCTGATATGATCCAAAATAAGTTTTTAAACAGCTAACCTTATTATGTCCCTATTGAATATCTGATGATTAGGTCCAGTCAATTACTCAACACTTCCCCCACCTTGACTGGATATAAGCGGTGGGTACCCTTCTTCTCAGTTCACAGTGTCTGGCTTTTCGCGCTCCTCCAAGTATTAACGTTATCTCAATAGCCTTTCCGCCTTAGACCAATGAGCCTTCCTAAGGCTAAGCAAGTCCATGCGGTGAGCTATTGTCAACTTGGGCATGTTGCCCATGGTTCCTCAAGCTGGGTTGACCAGCTACACTTTAACACTACTAGAAAGTTCAGTTTCACAACTTGTTGTGATAGCACCAATTGATCAACCTGAACAAGCCTCTGTGGCTTCAGGTGCAGTTAGTCAAACATCCTGATGGGTCAAGCGGGATCCCCTTTTGACATATTTAGTATCTCTTTGGCCTTCTGAAGCCATTCAGTCCAAAGAAACCCTGATCTTAGATCAATTCGCTTTGGATGGGGATCTTTTTCTGAATTCTTGTTTTCACTTTTTAATGTCTTCCCTTCAAAAAGTCTTGCTTCCTCCCTTCATGTGGGCAGTGTGGCTTCATTGGGTCTTGAGCTTGACTTGATGTCAGAGCTCATGAATGCCTACTTGTCATCCGCACTTGCAACTGGTCCTGAGGTTGCCACTTACAATATCTTTGAGGCCAACCAGGCCCTTATTTTGCTAACTCTGTTGCTAGGATTTGGTGTGAACCTGCTTTGGTTCATACCAATTTTCACATCGCGTTGGGCCTCAAGACTCAGGTTTCAAAGGATCAGCGCATCCTGGTGCTATAATGAGCCCTTTGTAAGAGCTTGGCTAAGGGGCTTCCCAAGAAGTTTGTACCCCAGATGGCTCTTTTGGGTGCGTGCATTCGCTTCCCTCCTTCGTCGCTCCTCACCAATACCATGCCTGACATGCGCAGGGTATTAGATGATGTCAAGAGAGGGTCTGTAACTCTCTTGTTCCCAGCAAGGTGATGTGGGATGCAAACCCAAATTGCTAGGGAACTAGCCATTAAGAGAATGGGAAATGGGGCACCTAGAATGGTGCTTGAGCAGAAGGTAACCCAGGCGAGGGGGTAAAGCACCACATATGAGAACAGGTAAGTAAGAAAACCCCCAACTTGAGTAGACACCAACGGGGAGTCCATAGTCAAGGGTAACTTGGCGTGAGTAGTCTTGGGTTTATCAGTCTGGAGGGGACCTGAACGGCCCAGGAAAGCACCTGGGATTCATGTAAATGGTGATAATAGGTAGTGGCCCACAGTTGAAGACTTCACTGAAGAGGTCCACCACCATGTTCGCCCAAGGAACCATTGTAAAAAAATGTAAAATAATGGGTAACTTTATTAAAGAAAAGTTAACCAACAAGGAATGTTGGTCACAAAAACATATTTAAAATGGGCCAGGGAAATTCAGGTTCTGCGGAAGTGCGCTCATGCCTTGACGCTCCAATAAACAGATGCTTCTGTCCATTTTAGTAAAATACACTGAAAGTGCCTTCACTCAAGTAATCGATTGAAGCTGTATTTTACCTGAGCTTAAAATTTCATAGCTAGAGTGGGACTCGAACCCTTGCTCTCCAACCAAGCAAATCAAACTGTCTTTGCTTATAAAGTAAATTGTTCATTTTAGTGCCTGAGCCGAGATAAGAGGCTGGGCGTTTTGCACCCCATTAGCATCAACCTGAGCATGCTTGGCTTGCACCCAGCGTTGATCTAAGGTGTGTTTCAGGTCAGGAAGAGCCTGAAGTTTCACCTTCTGGGCCTCCTGTCGCCCAGCCTTATCTCTAGCATCTGTTCCTACTATAATGTCATCCAACCATGACATTACCCTCTCCTCCTTCTTGGGCTCCACCCCCTCCAGGGGCGTTTGCTAAGGAGAAGTTCTTATGTGCTGGTGGCAACTTCATAGCAGCAACGGCTGGCTTAGGCTAAGATCCTGCAGCCTCAGGGAAACTATTATAAAATTATTTGATCAGGTCTTGGGCATGTACACAATCCCGTGCTGGCACCCAACTGTTCTCTGCTGCGTCAAACCCTTTCCAAGATACTAAGTACTCAAGACGTTGCTTAACCTGGTGGGAGGCTACTATTTCCTCCACTTCCCATTCCGGTGCCCCATCCACAAGATAAGCCTCAGGAGTCACAGGAGGAGGGCCCTCAAACAGGGTCAACTTGCTTTCATGAAAGATGGAGAAGATCCAAAACGCGGAGGGAAGATCCAACTGGTATGAGGCATGTCCCACCTTTCTAACTACATGGTAAGGACCAATCCTCTTTGGACCCAGTTTTTTGCATGGCTGCTTGATAGGGATGTTGCGAGCATCAAGCATCATGAGATCCCCTTCCTTATATGCTGGACCCACTTGGCGCTTTCCATTAGCATTCTCCTTATAAACCAGCATAGCCGCCTCTAAACTTATGGACACCCCTTGATGGACCTTCTTGAGAGTCTTAGCAAAGTCCAGCACTGCTTCCACTTTGGAACCACAACTGGGCTCCATGTTAAAAGCAGGGTTAAAGCCATGGTTAGCAAAAAAAGGTGAACAACTGATTGATGAATGCAAAGTGTTGTTGTAGCTAAACTGGGCCATAGGAAGGTGAGGAACCCAATCTGAATGGTCTGCGGTGGTGTAACAACGCAGAAATTGTTCCAAGCACTGGTTCACTCACTCAGTCTGCCCATCTGATTGGGGGTGATAAGCAGTTGAATGGCAGGGGTGGATCTAAAGAGTTTTACACAACTCTTCCCAAAAGATGGAGGTGAACTGGGGTCCCCGGTCACTAATGATTTCTTGAGGAACCCCATGAAGCGCAAATACATGGGCGATGAAGAGCCTGGCCATTTCAGCAGCAGTTATGGTCATTCTGCAAGGAATAAAGTGGGCGAACTTTGTAAAGCGGTCCACCACCACCATGATTGCATCATACCCATCTGAAACGGGTAACTCCACAATGAAATCCACTGATAGGGAAGTCCAGGGCCCTTCAGCCTTTGAACTGGTACCAACGACCCTGCTAAAGGTTGCCGATTGGGTTTCATTTGATTGCAGATCAGGCACTCTTTAAAGTACCGCCCTACCTGAACAGGCAAGCCCTTCCAATTGTAAGTGCGTCATATCAACTCCAAGGTCTTTGCTTTTCCAGGATGACCAACGGTGATTCCATCATGATGGTCCTAGATGATCTCCAGGCGCAGTGGTCCAGCAGGAACCCATAGGCGCCCATGAAACCACACCAACTCATCCTTCATGTAAAACCCCTGGATAAGTCCTCCTGATTCAGGACGCTCTTAGCGAGAACAACAACATATTTGGCTAATAATGGCTGATAAGGATCTATTTTCCTAAACATGCTATATTCTGCTGCATTTTCCAAAGGCATGAGCGCTGGCGTATGTACCGTGGACTTAGGAAGGTGTGGCAGAATCATACTTGGTGGAATCATCAACTGGGTGTTGTGAATCTCTACCTCCTTTGGATTGGGAGCCAAAGCAGGGTTGCGGCTCAAAGCATCCGCCAAACCATTCTCCTTGCCCTTGATGAACTCATAGGAAAATGTAAATAGGGCAAGGGTCTCATGCCAATGGGTCTGACGTGGGGTTAGAACATGTGGAGCACGGTATTACAACAGGGTTCAGTGGTCTGTGCATACCCAGAATGGTTGGGAGGAGCCATATAAGTGGTGATGCCAATAAGTCAACGCCTCCACCACTGCTAGCAACTCTTTGTCATAAATGGCATAATATAACTCAGGCAAAGGCATTTTCCTAAGAAAATATTCCACTGGATGCTCTATCCCATCTTTGCCTACTTGTAACAAGGCAGCCGCTATGGTGAAGTTGGAGGCATCATTAGACACAATAAAATCTTTTGAAGGGTCAACATGGTGAAGGATGGACGTGGACAGCAGTTTGCACTTCACTGCTTGGAAAGCATCCTCCAAAATTGGGGACCACTGAAGCACCTTTTCACTGTTAGCCTTATACAAGGGCGCTGCCACCTCATAAAGACTGGGCATGAACTTCTTGAGGAATGTACATGTCCCCAAAAGCTCCTCAATTCCTTGACTGAGGTGTGAGTGGGCCACTCACGAATAGCCTTCTCCTTGTCTGGAGTTATCATGAGTTCTTGGTCAAACACAATGTTGCCCAGAAAAGTGACCTGGGACTTGAAGAATTCACATTTACTGATCTTTAGCGTAAGGAGAGCTTCCCTTAACCTCTCCACCACTTGCTGAAGGTGTACTGTGTGTGACTCATGATCAGGGGAAAACACCAGGATATCAGCTATGTAGGCAACCGCGCATACTCCCAATAGGTCCCCAACACATCATCAATGCGGCGTTGAAAGATAGCAGGGGCATTCTTAAGCTCAAAGGGCATGACCTGAAACTGGAAAATCCCTTTTCTGGTACGGAATGCAGTTAACCACTCTGTCCCTTCTTTATCCAAATCTGATTGAATGCATTGAGGCAATCCAGTTTGGAGAAAACTTTAGCTTTCTCCACATAATGTGCAATCTGTGAATCCAAAGGGATGGGATGTAGATCTGGTACAGTGACGTTGTTGAGGTTCCCATAGTCTACGCATTGGCGTAGAGTAAAATCATGCTTCTCAACAAAGAGAAGTGGGGAGCATACATTGGAGATACGCTGAAAAATTGTGCCTTTGGCTAACTTCTCCTTCACCCACACGTCTAACGCCTCTTCCTCCTGGAATGTCAATGGGTAAATAGGGGAGGATATACGCACCAGATCCATAGTGAGATTGAAATCACATTAAAACTCATAATGATCAGGTAGTTCATTAGCTGAAGCTGCATCAAAGGAAGATTCCAAACCCTCCAAACAAGAAGATAGTGGAACCTCCACAGCGGGCTTCAGCATAGGGGCAAGGCTAAGGGTGTGAAGGTGGTGCTGATGTGGCAATTTTCCATGGATGTTATCCTCCAATGAAGGAACAACTAATGTGCGACCATTCTTTAATGGGAGGGATAGGGTATTCTCTTTTAAGTTGGTTCTGACGGAAAGCTTCCGCCACAATCCACACCCAAAACAATAAGGTACAAGAGGTTTTAAATAGCTTGGAAGTGATTGGACAAGTGATACTTTCCAACCTGATAGTCCACTGACCCCATGACCTTCAGAGTGGGAATTCCTTGGGACGACCCTCCCCTAACCATACCACCTGACAAGTAACTCAGCTCAAAGTATTCTGCTAGGCTTTGGTCCATAAAGTTTTCAGAGGTGCCAGTATCACCAGAATAGTGGTGCTGCATTTCCCTAAAGGGGAGGAAAGGTTAGCAGTCAGTAGAAAATATCCCAAATGGTCTTTATTTAAGGCAGAAAACTCCAGCACATCACCAACAAACTGATCATCTAACATTAACATGTCACCTTATATGTGTTTGAATCAAAGAATGGGGAGGGATATGTGGCCACTCTTACTACTGAGGCCACATATCCCACCATTTCTTCAGAAGGGACATAAACATTTTTTCAATGTAAATGCAGCTCTTTTTCAACCTCCTGAGTGCTGCTAATCATAGAAGAGGTCAAACGGGTGTTTACAGGGTTAATTTGATACACAGGAGTAAGTTCCATCTCTGAGCCATATGAGAGCAAGTATGGTTCAGAGGTATATGGGTGTTTTCGCTATAAAACGAGTTTTATATACATGAACGACCCTGTTCTCATAACATTAACGGATTGCCCGATATTATCCAAGGACATCACCCCTAGGCCCAGCTTCAAAAATTCCGCCAGCATCATCTGAACGTCCTGCCAAAGTAAAACCCATTTGTTTAAATTAAATTTGTAAATTTTGGTGGAAAATTGGGGAATCACAACTTCTGGACCACAAAGAATTAATGTCCACAAGGTACAAATATGAAGGGTGGGTACTTTCCAGTTGGAGGCAGCCAAAATGACGCTGAGATGCTCCAACCTTTGGAAAAAGAGGAAACAGCGGAGCGGCTGACAACAGCTGAAGCCCACAGCTGGCGCACACCATTTACTCTTTGTGAAAGTCCCATACATAAAAAGTTTGTGCACATAAAATAAAGAGATTGGTCAACTAATGTAAGTTGAGTGTCTATAACTCTACTGTTCTCAGCGTGGTAGTGCATAGCGCACAGAGCCAACTCCAGGGAACTAGTCGCTAGTATGAAAGTTACTAGAGCCCTGAAGAGGGTGGTGTAGCAATAAAAAACTCAAGCAGAGGAGGGCAATCGTTTATGTGAGCAACTAACCAAAACCAATGCTGCGCAGAGATTAAGAAGGGGTAAGCGTTCCAGGTTGGAGGGAGCCTGGGCGGACCAATGGTGAACAAGGGATTACCTTATTGTATTTACAATAAAAAAGGTTACTATAGCATAATACCTCCTCAAAGAGGTCCGCACACAGGATCATCTAAAATATCATAATTTTAAAATGGTGTAGTTAGCGAGGGATTTTATTTATGGGAAGAAGTCAACCAATAAGGAAGATTAGTCTCAATATGGGAAACTTAAGGGAATTTAGCAAAACAATCAATTGAGGGATACAGGTCTAAGCCAAGGTGCACCAATAGGTGCATGCTTTCATTGGGCAAAATGCTATATTGAGTAATTGACTGAACTCAGGTGATTGATTGTAAATTGTCTGACTTGAGCTGGATAATGCAAAAACTGAACGTGTTTTGAAACCCCGTTCACCCAAAAACTGAATTGAATTGTTTTCATCATAACAAAGCTAATTTGTTTTAACGCCCCTACTTTCATACAAGGCCAAACTTTGCTTGCTTCCATAAGACCAACTTAGGCATATTTTGCCTTTACCCAACGTTGGTCTATGGTATGCTTAAGGTCAGGGAGGCCTTCTAACTTCACCTTATTGGCCTCCCTGCAAGAATCTTTGTCTCTAACGTTGGTCCCAAGGATGATGTCATTTTCTAACCATGACAACAATGAAGGGTTTATAAGAGTCAGAATGCCTGAGTACTGGCGCATTAAAAAACTCTCCTTGATAATAAACACCTGTTGGCATTCAGGTGTCCATTTATAGGGTGTGTTCTTGCCAGTCAGTGAATGCAGGGGAGCTGCACGTTGATCTAGAGCGGAAAGAACTTCTTGGAAGAAGATTACTGTCTCAGGAAGAACCCAAAGTTGCTTTAGGGTTGTTGTGGTTGGCCATGAATGAATGGCTTCTAATTTGAATGGTGGTTTTGCATACCCATCCTTCAAAACTAAGCTCCCTAATAAGGTTACCTCCTCACAAAAGAATTTGCTTTTGGAGGGCTTCACAAATAGCCTGGCCTTGTGGATGACAACGATGACTGCTTCCAGATCATTTTCATGTTCTCATGAGTAAGTGAAAGAATTGTGATGACATCAATATAGGCAACCGCGCAGGAGAAGAGAAGATCACATAGGATATCATCTCTGAGGTGCTGGAAGGTTTCTGGCGCGTTCTTCAACTCAAATGACATTAATTTTTACTAACAAGTGCCCCTCTTTGTGCATATGCGTAATAAGCCACTCATGTCCCACCTTGATTATTACCTTATCAAAGGTATTTACCAAATCAGCTTAGAGGAAACTTGCGACTTTGCAATTGACTGAGCTATTGATTGTTGTAATGAGAGGGGATAGGGGTCTGGAACTGTCACTTTATTGACATGACCATAATCAACGCATGGCCGCAGGGTTCCTTCTGCCTTTTGCTCAAAGAAAATGGGGAAAGAGATAGACGAGGACTTCTTCACAATCTGACATTTTGACAGCATGTCATCCAGACATTCATTTAGAGCCTTGTCCTATTCCTCAGTGTGAGGGTATAATGGTAAATTTATCTTGATAATATGTACCTTCAGTTGAAAGGTTAAAGTATACTCTGAATAAGGTGTAAACCTAGTATCTAAGCTCATGTCAAAACTTCTTTTCATGGGTCAAGAAAGGATAGGAGTTCCAGCGTAATATCTTCAGGGAGAGGAGAAGGAGGTAGGATGGATCTCAAGGAGGTCTCAAAATGAAGGGTATCAACAGTTAATTCCTTACTGATCTAATTATTGGTGGATGAGAGAGAAACTACACAGTTTGATATCAACTTTTTGTTGATGCCACACACTAACAATAAAAAATATTTATAATAATTCTGTACCAGTTGAAAAATGATCACAAAAGCAGAAACTATGCATAAAGAATATTACTGGATGATGCATAGAATGTCATTTTATAGAATTAGAGATGCGCCCTAAATTGGAGGGGCCACATCAGTGTCTAGTCTTAATCTTGTGCGATTCTAAGGTCCATAAAACATTCAGCTGACCCTGTATCCAGGAGCTCCTGCACAGTGACCTTGCTTACTACAGAGCAGAAGGGGATAGAAAATGTGAAATAAGCCTAATCCTCATGGGTGGAAGCTGAAAGTGAAAGGCCTGTAGAAGAAGGAGCTAAGGTAATAGATGTCCTCAGAATAACTGACAAGCCCTGATGAGATGATCAAGTAGGATTCAAGTTTAAACCAACAAGTTTTTCAAATAGAAAATTGGATTACAAGTTTAATTTAGGTAAAGTTTCTTGACAACTAGGTAGTTGAACGCCTCACCCAACTAAGAGAGAAGAGTGAAGAACAAATATGTTGGCCTGTTTATTATGTCAGGATTGCAGCTAATTTGGAGAATACTGTCCATCTTGGAAGGGTTTTACAGTGCCCAGTTGATGTTACAGAATGCCAGAGGCTCAGCTTCTTTATTGGATTTTAAAGAGGAGTTCCCTAAAGATTATTTTAGGGCAATCTGTTTGAATGACATACCAAAGGCCCCTACAGCAGATTAGAAAGCTGCAGAGGGGCATCCGCTGGTTTCCCTGGGCAACCCCAAGGGTGGGAGAAGCAGGGAGGGCGACAACTACTACAAAGGTTTGCAGCTGTTTAGTAATATTACTAATGGAATGGATTGTTTTATTAAATGGCGTGGAACGGATTGCAACCAATAATGATGCAGATCATACCCCAAATGGTGTGGATTGATTACAAAAAAAGTCAATGTCATCTGCAGTGTGCGCAACAGATTGGCAATAAATATTAAGGAGGTAATCATCCATTATCTCATGAAGGGCAGGGATTAATGATAAATCTGTAGATTGGAACATCCACTTGACGATTTCCAGTATTATTATGTGAATTGTGGCATGCATCACTAGATATTTTAGTGAAAATTAGTAAATATTTTGGAGAGCGTATTCCATGACAAAGGGTTTAAACACAAATATGCTTCTTATCTATGAACTTAAAGGAAAGGAAAGCTAAAGAATAAACTGGCATCTTACCCTAAGAAGGTTGGCTGCTTATATAGTGGAGGGGTAAAAGTAAATCTTGGAAATTTGTGATGACTATGCCTCTTTCTGGACATCCTAATCGTCATCCTAGCTTCCAGTTTAAATTATTTGAAAAAGGAATTAGAAGTATTGGATGGCGCCATAAGAGTTTTGGCCGCTTGCCCACTGGCTTAAGATGAAGTCTGTTAGATTAATACTAAACTTGAACAAAATTGCTGAATAGGTCATTCAATAGTTCCAATGAGACCCAAACTATTAATGTTGTAAGTCGTTCAATTTTTTCAGTATAGTTTTTTAAAATGTGGGTTTAATCCATGATTCAAACCATTAAAATAGACCTGATACAACATAGTATGCATATTAGGGCTTATATGGAAATTTTAGTGGGATGGGGCAATTTCTTTAATACTTTCAGTGACCAGGGCACACTTAGGGTGGTCCTGAGGCTCCTGTTGGGGTCATAAACTAAACCTTTTGCACACCCCTTTTTTTTTAGTACTAGATGGTTTGCACACCCCTTTAATTTTCAATGATTTTCCTCATATATGCATCTTAAAAACGGGGTTTATGTAAATCTAAAAGCGCATATATGCATCCAAAAATGAGGGTTACGTAAATCTAAAAATGCATATATATAACCAAGAAATAGGGGTTATATATTTTATTTTAAAAGATTACCAAATATAAATATTAAATACAAGGACCAAAATAATTATAGAAAGTGTAAATATTGGCTAAGAGTTTTTGCTAGATTGAAGTGCCAAAAATAAAGGGTTTTTATTAAAGATTTGTGAAAGGTTTAGTAATCTTCACAAGACTATAAGAGGAAATGGTGGCAAAGAGTGAGGTTCTTTAGGAGCCAGGGAAGTAACTCAACTCTCATCTACTACATGATCTAGGTCACTGATTATTGAAAGGGGCTCTACTGAGGTCTTGGGCCCCTTCCTGCTTCTATGTGGAAATTTCTCACAAATCATCTGGAAGGGCAGGTCATCTGGACTTAGAAAGACCAGAATGTCCCGCTTTCTGGTCAGCATCAACATCTTCTCAATAGAATCTACTTTGGACAGCTGGGGTGCAAACCCTGCTTGTTAACAATGAAGCCTAAGTATTCAAGTTCTTCCTGGAAAAGTTGCATTTCTTAGGCTTGGTTTTTAAGTTGGTGGCAGCGAGCTGGAGGAATACCTCCTTTCAGGTGTTGTAAGTATTCAATGACGTTCTCAAAAATGTTTTTCATTCAATTATACTATGATGCAAGAAATTTCAAGGTTTTTCAATATGATTTTCCTGACCCATTAAAAATTGTCAGGTGCATTACATAGCACATGCAGCATATGCATGGGTTGGAAAAGCCCTTGAGTCATTAGTATAGCGAAACTTTTCTGTTATTCTCAGGTCAACTCTATTCACCAGTAACCAGAGATTGGATCCATGATAGAGATATATTTTGTTACGCCTAGTCATTTGAGTGCATTGTCATAGTCAGGAGAAGTTAAGTGTCTTTCTTCATTATATTTTTGAGTCTCTGGTTAATAATTCCCACTCAAAAATGACACATCTTTATTTTTCAAAATTAGGACTTGTGATGCCTGTCAGCTTATCATTTCACTGGACTGTAATCTGAGGCTTAAAATGGGATTCAAAGCTGTAAACTAGTGGATTGGTCAATGAAGACAAAAAAGATAGGGTAAATAGACTCAAATATTGAGTTAGAAGGGTTTAATATTTATAGGGCGATTGGGGACAAAATGCTGAGAAGACCTCCATAGTTCCATATAATCAAGATTTTCCAAGTCCTTCTGAATTGATCGCCTAGTCGACGCCTTCATTGTTCTTTATTGAAAATGTTCTTATGAATGCATTGATGGAAGTTGCGCATTTCAGTATATGAGAAGTAAGGGCAATTACAGAAGGCATCTTCATTGATTCCCACATGTGATGCTTCCTGATTGGATTTCCATTGGTGCCTTCAGTGACAGATTTCGATCAAGAGGGCTCAAGAGTTGACTTATCAAGGTTCAATTTGTGAGTGATCTCAACTCACTTATTATCCTAAGTCCTATAAATGATCCCTTCAAGATCCTGTCATAGTGGGACATAAGGCCGTAGAATTGACCAAGAACTTGGTTGAACACTGTCCCTTGAGGAAAATTTAGTAATGGAATACTTAGAATTTATCTTATTTATGACATGGTTGTGCCCTGATCAAAATTCATTGAGATTGTTCTTTCAACTTCCAGGTCAACGATGGTAGAAAATAACTATGTTGCCTATCTGGATGTCAGTAAAGAGGGCTGGCTAACATTGGAGCGGGGTAATTCCTTTGCTGTAGTAGTAGTAATTCCCTGAGTAGCAAGGTCTTGAAGCCAGATAATTTCATCAGCTAATCCCCTCAGCATTAAATCATAGTTTTGGGCACCAAGTAATACAGTAAGGGTTGCATGCTACTTTGAAGCCAAGGGGTACGCCCATATAAAGCATCAAAAGGGTACATAATGGTTATGCAATGGTAACTTATCTAATAAGCTAGCAAGGCGCTGGGCAGGTAGTGTTTCTGGTGCACAGGATTGTAGAAAAATATCTTCCATAAGATAGAAATCAATTTTTTCATTAGCGCGCTCTACCACCCCATTGGTTGAAAAATTATATAGGAAGTCAAACTTTGGCTAGTCCCAAAAAGTAAATTTAGTCCTTGGACTACCTTTAAGGTGAAGTTAAGTCCATTGTCCAAAAGTATAGTTTGTGAGCACTCATGATGAGTGAAAATAAATCAATTAAGAAATAGGGCCATAACCTTTGTGGTGGCTGCTGGAATGGAAATCTCTTTGACCCATTTAGTCCAATGGTCTACATTTAATAGGATATACTTGTGCCCATGTAAATCGATGGGCAAAGGGCCCACCACATCAATTCTGCCAACCTTAAGTGGACTCAAACGAGCTACAAATGAATATTGATACTAAGGGCTATCCCAATATTGGGTATAACAAGTCCAACATGCCTCTAAAACTTTTTGGATGGTCTTGACCATTTTATTCCAATATCAGCGTTTCTTTAACCATTAATACGTATTCTTCACCACTTCTTGTCCCATAGTTGAATGTACTTTAAGGATGACATTAGGTTGGGAAAAAGTATATATGTCATGGAGACATTTCTTGTCAACTTTTTTATACAACATTCCTGCTTTAATCTGTTTATCTTGGGCCATTTTTCATAGCTCATTTTAGTCTCAAGGGTTTTTAATTCCCATCATTCTAGCTGATTTATAAAGCAATTAGTTGTTCTTCTTCAGTGGATAAGGCATCCAGAACCAGCTTCCTTGAAAGGTCATTGGCATTTTAATGAATTGCTCCAGCGCAATGAACAATGGTAAAATTTTTTATTTTTTAATTTTAATGCCTACCTCATTAATCAGTTAACTAGGTCCTTCATTTGCTGTAAGAATTGTAGCAAGGAAAGATCTGTGAGAACAGTGAAATGGGTAGCATATAGGTATGGCCTGAAATGTTTGATTACCAATAAAACAGTCTAGCACTTACACTCAATAACACTATATTTTTTTGTTTGTCCTTACTCAGGATCTTTCTAATGGAAGACACTGTATGGTCAACTTGGTCTTTGCCGTGTTGAGCTAAGATAGTTCCAACTGTGACATCACTATTATTGGTAAATAGCATGAATGGCTGGTCAAAACGTGGATGAACTAAAATATGTTAATTATAAAGTCTAGTCCTCATCATATAAAAACCTGTTCTTGTTCAGGCCGCCACTCAAAGGGGCATTCTTCTTTAGTGATAGACAAGGGTTCAGCTAGATTAGCGAACTGAGGGATTAACTGATGATAATAGCCCACCATGCTCAAGAATACTTTAATATCCCTGAGGCTCTGGGGGCACGACGTCTTCTTAATGGCAGCATCTTTATATGTTATGGGCTGAATTCCATTCTTTTAAACTTTGTTTTTTAAGAAATTTTATTTTAATTTAAACTAGAGAACCTTGTAGGTTGATATTGATGGATGCCTTTATAAAAAAATTGAAAAAATTTTAGAGATGTTCCATGTGGCTATTAATTTCTTTAGAATGCAGTAATTTCATTGAGGTATACAAGGACACAGGATAGCTTTAAATCTTCCAGGATCCCATCCATGGCATGTCAAAAGATGGCAGGCGCGTTGAAAAGGCCATGGGGCATCTTGATTGGCTTAAATAGCCCTCCATTGTCTATAAGTGCACACTTGGATTGATCTTCAAGTGCTAGCTCTACTTGCCAGTATCCAATAGCGAGATCCATATTGAAAAATATTGGAACCCAGCAAGTAAGCGGAGAGAGTTATTGATTTGAGGCCAAGGGTAACTATCCTTCTTAGTAATGGAATTAAGCCTTTGATAGTCCAACACTACACAATGGTTACCATCCTTTTCTGAATTAACAAGAGAGGGGAGGCCAAGGGCTATGGGAAGGCAACAGTAACTTAGCTATAAGTAGCTGCTTAATCTTAATAGCCATCTGAGCTTCTTCAACTTTACTCTTTTGGTAAGGATGAAATTGGATGGGTTGAGCATCCCCAGTCTCAACATGATGTAAAAAGCCATGAATTTTTCCAAAATCATAAATGGAGGTTGAGAAAAGATCGGAGTATTCTTCTAGTAATTGCTCAACTTGGCTCCGTTTCTCACTATTGAGCTCTCACCCAATAGAGATATTGCTAGAGCCACCAATGAGCAAGTATACTTTAAAATCCTTTATACTATCAAAGTTACGTACATCATCAAAGTTTCTACAGGATTTAGGCGAACATAAACGGTTGGAGTATTGAGCACAACTGTCCTAAATTTTGTCAGTGAGGTTGGCCAACAGCACCAATATGGATCCAGATTAAGTGGGTTTTAAATTCCTGGGCAGGTCAAGATATCTTGACCAATGGGTTATCCACGCCTCATATTTCTAGTGAATTCCATGAGGGAATATTGATATGTACCCTGGTGTCAACAATGACCTGGGACTTGGGCGTCATAGTAGTCAGTCCTGGGAAAAATAGATAGTCATTTTCTCTTATTTGTCAACCATAGGAGGGGTATCCATTCTTAAGAGCCCCTCACATGATATTTGGTTCTATCAATATGACTTTCATTTTTCAAAAGGTAGGCCAGAGCTTTGACCTCCGACTTAACAATGTAAGAGGGCTCAAAAACCAATGGAACCCCATGTCCTAAGGGTGATAAGATCTTCATCATAGTGCAAGATGGCGGTTATTAACGTAGAAATTGGGCTCTGAGGTGGAGGTCGTAACTAAGCTTATCTAATGCAATGGCTGAGGTATATAATGAAAACTTGCCAAAGCAAATGGGTAGCAAGGGTAGCCCAATTGATCAAGTGCATTGTGGCCCAGCTGTGCCATATTCCATGTATTAAAGTAGTCAGCAGTTACCTTGATGCGTTACATTATCTTAAACGTTTTGACATTCACAGGGGAACCACTGTCAATAATGGCGTGGACAAGATCTTATGAACATGAACAGCAACTCGTGTAACTAAACTCCTGATTTGAGGGGCAGAGTAAGAAACATTGGATCATCAGAAGAAGAGTTAGAATAATTAAATTCTTTTAATATCATCTGGTACCAATTCATTTTTCCTAGTCATGACAAAATCAGATTTATTAGATGTTGCTAAAGGTTCTTGAGGTGTTACAGGGGTCTCAGAATGTAGCGCCTCGTTATTTATGCTGACTGCCCTTTTCCCACCTCCTCAGCAAGTATCTTCCAACAAATCTTGCGCTATGATAAAATTCGTTGCAGTTAGTGCAACAAGGTTTGGGATACTTATGGTTCTCAACTACGTGGACTTGAGGATGACCAAGAGAGGTAGAAGCAGATGTTTTGGAATCTAAAATAGATGCCAGAATTTCGTTAATGGCTTTTTTAAAATTCTAAGATGCAGGTGAAGTTACTTTTTTACAAAATCATATGTAATTGGACCTCTGGATAAGATCCTAACGCAGAGATTACAGCATTTATGGCGTCATCCAGTATAATATGGTTCGTGGTAAACAAGGGCTGTTCTTGGGCATATGATAGGCTGAAAATTTAATTGACTTCTCCTCTGTTCAGAAGAATGGTCATGAACACCTGCTTATGATTGGCCAAGGTTCAGTTACTTCCAAACTCCTGAATTAAAGTGGTACAGACTTTCTACCAAGTTTGACATTCCTTTAAATGAGGAGTCATAAATTCATGGGCTGTGCTATTCAGACAGGAATGAATGTGTTTCACCTTCCAAAGGTCAATGAACTAATCTATCAAACTCTTATAAGCATACAGAAAAGAGGTATAATTTCCTTCCACAGAGTTTTTATTACCTTGACTTGTTTAAAGCTATTCAAAATAGTAGTGGAAATAGTATTGATGGCAGGGACTGGGCAGGCTTGGAAATCTCAGGTTCCACTCAATTGTGAGGGGCCTGTTGGTCCAATTGCCATTTTAATCCTTCTAGGTCATCTTAAACTTCGTCCCAGTGGAAATTAGAGAGGTAACGGAGGTCTTGAGGGCAGCTTGCTTCTTCAGAGTTTATAATTTGGTTACTTTATTGAAGCAGCTAATTTTCACAGCACTTAAGTGGGTTCTATAACTTCTGCAAATTTGCTCAAGTTTAATGACCATCTGTCAGTGAGTTTAGTGAACGCGCTGAAATTATCCATCTCATCTGACTAAAAATTTTATTGAAACTCTGGGATCTAGGGGGACCCTTATAAGCGGAGCTTGCAACCTTGAGCTACATTTCTTATTTGATCTTATAGGGCTTTGAGCGCCATCAGGGCATCTCATTTCCAAGAGTCAATAGAATTTCCAGGAGTTGGTGCCAAGAAAATGTATGGTCCTTGGGGTCCTCAGGGACCTTTGAGTCCTTCTGGCCCATGAGGCCTTCAGGTTATTCCAGTCTTTTTAGCCCTTCAAGTTTTTCAATTCCAGAGGCTATATCATAGGAGGCTAACTCCTGATAATGTTTCTGGACATCAAGATGAGTCCTCAATCTTATTGGGGCGTTACTTCCAGGTGGACTCAAGTAGTTGTACATTTTGATGAAATGGTCCATAAGGTAGCCTGAGATTCCACTATCTAACACAGCAAGTTGGTTGTAAGCTTCATTAATAAATTGGTAATTATAGATGATGGCTTCTTGTTGTCATGAACAAGGGAGGAGGCAGCATTATTAAATTCAACAATGGTTAAATGCAGGATTTAGGTGAGTCCTAGTTGTTGGGTTACTTCTTGATGGTGTAGGCCAACAATTTGTAGGAAGTAGTGTATAGCCAGATGAACAAAGCCTTTTGGGATAGCTTTCAGTTCCCAAAGTCAGTTCACCTGAGGGTAGCAGAGATGAAATATATAAGTCTCACATTGCGGAAGGCATGAAGGAGGCTTGGGAATGCCTAGTGCGGCTTCCCACATAGTAGATGCCATTCAACAGTTGCTGAATGCTCTCGTTATGTTCTCATATTGGAGTTGATACTGACTTTGATCAATAAAGGGTAGAGAGAATTTAAAGGTGTCCTAAACCCCTAAGCTTTAAGGCTGTAGAGGTGTTACTTTATATTGAGAGGTGTTGATCCTTCAAGTTATGCTTCTTGATTAGTCAGTGTATAGCCTTCTTGTTTACTATTAATCTCTATTTTTTGATAGACGTTCTCACTGTATATCTAGGAGGTCCCCCTAAAGTCAGAACCACTTATGTCAGATTATTAGTTCTCTGGACTGTAATCTGAGGATTAAAATAGGACTTAAAGCTGTAAACTAGTAGATTGTCAATGAAGACAGAAAAGATAGGGTATTTAGACGCTTTTATTGAATTATGAGGATTTGATACTTATAGGGTGATCGTGGACGCAATGCCAAGAAGACCTCCATGGTCTATATGATCAGGATCTTCCAAGTCCTTCCAAATCAAATTTTCTAGTTAATTTCTTCATTGTTCTTTATTGAAAATGTACTTGTGACCTCATTGATGAGAGTTGCGTCTTTTGTAATTTGGGAAGTGGAGGTGAAATTCCAGAAGGCACCTCCATTGATTACCATGTGTGTGATGCTATCTGATCAGATTTCCCATCAGTGATTTCAGTTAAAGGTTTTAACTAGTAGGTTTGAGAGTCAACTTTTCAGGGCTCAATCTGGGAGCAGAATATCAACTTGCTTATTATCTCAAACCCTGACAGCGCAAAAAGGCTTTTGAACAGTATCAGAACCCCCTTATGGATCAGCTGATTAATTTCTTTGTTGATGACTTCACTGCCACATTATACCTTTGTATAGGATGAAGGCGAGCTGGTAGGTGGTTTCCAGTGTTGATATGATGTAGCGCGTCCTGGGTACACTATAAATTTAAATAATCTGTTGCAAAGATTTACTTGTATTTATTAAATAAGGCCATTGCCCAATCCTTTTCATCTTCTGTTATGCCAACCAGGGTTTTTTGAGATGTTATTGATTGAACCGCCTTGTAGCCCCCTTTTTTCAGTCCAAGCTCTTACAGTTATAAGCTTGAGTATGCTTTATATTTTTTGGTAGGATGTTAAGTAAGTGACAATCTAGTGCCATTTTACCTGGATGGGATATGGGTAAAAAATAGCTAGTAAAATGCTAATCCCTCATGATCCAGGAGGATGAACCCAGGTGCTACAAGTAGTTCTTTGTGATATTAATTAAATAATGAAAACACTTAAGCATATAAATTGATGGTATTTTAAGCTCAATATCTATTTTTAATATGACCTGGTGGCTGTAAAGAATAGTCATTTGGTGACCATCCGTCAGCAGAATGCCTTCTAATTCAAATATCTGATGCATTAAATTAGGGTTTTACCGGACCCCTTTTTTATAACTGATGGGTATGATTCTTTTCTCAAAAGATAAATTCATTAACAGAGGTTCTTGGCTCTCAGTATGCTGACCTTCACCTTTGTAGTACATTGAGAGGTTTAGGCTGAGGATCACAAGGTTCTGATCAAATTGGTTCTGACTCCATAAATTCTCATGAAAAAATTTCTAATGAGAATATTATTATGGGTGTTCAGTAAGACAATTGGGGGAGCTGATACAATTATGGAATTGATCTTAGCGCCAGTGCGCTGTAGGCCCTAGAAAAGTAGTTGAGTTGGACCCCTAAGTTCCATATTTTTTGAGGTCAATATCTAGTGATAGTCCCAGTTTCTCAACTAGCTTAGCCAATACAATATTGATGGGCATCCCATTATCTACTATAGCCTTGACCAAACCTTGCCTATGAAACTATCTTTGTATGTACACTCAAAATAGCAATTATCAGTGGTGTTTATTAGAAGTATGCCAAGCTTGTCAGCTTGGCTCAAGTAGGACTAAAATTCCTCACAGAGTTGGGGGCTAGACTAATTCAAATCTCTGAGGGAATTATCCACATTTACCCTTTCTAGTTTTCAAAATATCTCCGGAAGCAATTGGTAATTCATAATTCTCCAGCTGCTATATGTAGAGTTTTGATACCACCTCTGTGACCTGTTCTATATTGTTCTCTAAGCGTTAGTGGGTGGTAACCGCCTAACACGTCATCAGCAATTATAGATCAAAGAGTCAGGGGAGTTGTGGCATTGTATGTTTTTAAAGATATGCTGTGTTCCAACAAAAGTATAATATTCTACTTATACTCTGTCCGCTGTTTTCCATGTTCTTTGTTATTCACTGCTCCCACATGGTGCACCTTGGATTTGGGCCCTTTAGCATTTCACTGGCTAGCGCAGCTCTTTCATACCGCATTGTGGCACATAATGTGACAGGTGTTAGATCTTCTAATCTGGTAATAACTGTGTGGTTTGTTTTGGTGTCCTTCTGAGGAGGCTTGCTATGGATCTCTCAGCTATTGTGATACCTCTTATTGGGTGCATTAAAAGTTGCAGCACAATGTTGGAGGTAGTTACCCCTTCTATGATACATTATACTTGTCATTTAACACAAAGAGCATAACTTGGTATAGCTCTTTGTACTTTTACAAGCGTTGCATAAGGCAATCTGTGCATCACACCTTTTTAAAAATTTTGCGCCAAATAGCACCTGAGCCTCAAGGTAGAAGCAATTAGAAAACTCTAAGATTTAGTCATTATTTTTGAAGGAACTGTTGAGGAAGGCGGTTTTCCTGGTGGTCATCAACTCTGCCCCTCAGAATTCCTCTATAATGATGGCCTTTAAATTCTGATAAGACAGTCTAATCTTGCTAATCTTGGGCATCACCAGTTCTTAGATATCCAGGTCCAACAAGTTCATTAATATGTCAAGCTTAGCCTTGTTGATTGTACCATCCATGCTAATTTAAAAAACTTACAAGAAGGTGTGTATGTTCTCCTTTTGTCAAAAATTGGCAAGTTGATGGAACTGATCATATAACCGCTGGAGTCCTCAGTGGCTCAGCTGAGATCCCGCGGCTGGGTTGATAGGTCAGTGTTTCCGATTATTGAGCCAAATTATATTCTAGTCAGGGTTGATGGGCCAGCGGTTGACATAAGCGATCTATGTCATTGCAGGTGGTCAGGATAATTATGGTGGCATGAATAGGATTTTTAGAATATCTGGATGAGTTAATCTCTCAGTAGTGAGCAGAAAAGTCAGAACTGCCAGAATATTACACTTAATAAGCACCTCATTACCTTTGAATTCTAAGTTGTTGATCTAGACTTGTGTGCATTGGTGAAGATTTCCTTTGATTTTCTGGCAGGAGGGACCTTTTGGCATCTTCAGAGTTCTTCCTTAATTTCATACCAAAACTGGTCTAGTTTTCCAAAGAAGTATTTGTGCATGTGCTCCATAAATTGCTTGACATCTGACAGCTTCAGCTTCATAGTTGTGAGCCTGACTTTTAAGCTAATGTTTTCTTCAGTGATGTGTGCATTTTCAGGCTTTTTCCTGTGCTAGATTGTTCAATGAGATGATTCCAATATAGGGTGTTGGACAATTAAATAAAGTTCCTTTGAAGGCTTAGACTGCTTTGGAAAGCCTTAGTGTTATGTTTGAATTCTTTAATTTGGTCGTGGTGGTTGATTACTACATCCAAGAGTTGAATGATCTGTCAGTCCAACTCTTCTCTAACTGTTTGGTGTGACCCATATTAGTGTGGGCTTCTTGATTGGTGGACTCCAAAATTTTATACCGCGCCAATTCTGATCTAAAGTATTCCTTGGCCTGGTTGCAGTGATGGGTTACATCAGCCACCTATTGTACTGATGACCCATAATGGTCCAATGTCTCATCAATGATACGGGCCATATTGCCATTGAGCTGGTTAGAAGGTTCATTTACTCAGCGATTGGCTTTGCCTGTCTGGCTTTGATTGTGTAAAATGACCGTACAAACCTCCTTAAAGGTGCTGTTCAGTTTTTCTGTCATTAACTAGTTGACTTGGCTTCAACCTCCACAAACTCAACCTATCTATTAAATTTTTATGTGCTGATAAGCTAGTATTCGCATGATCTGGCAGTAAGATTTATGTATTGGGCGAGCATCTCAACAATATGTGACTGGGTAGTGATCTTCCTAGTCATGAAAGACAATGCCATTCAACAAAAACAGTAGTTTTTCTACAGATATAGTTGATTTTGTTTTTATTAACATACTCTGGTGGTCTAAATTGGTAACTTCAGAAGAGAGGCAGTACCCTCAAAGGAGCCATTCCATGACTTTCTCAACATGTTCAGTAGGTATGGGATCCATCCAGACTAGAGACTGGGAATCTAACGGCCTATGGGCTGTGCTGCATGGCGGAAGTAATATTGTTGGGATTTCTGGCTGCTTGGGTTGCTCGCATGGTGCCAGCCCAGTATCCCAACAATAGGGCATGTGTGGTATGCTTAGTATGTCTCCCTGTCCAAGAGAAAATGGGCCAAAGTCCCCCTGAGTTTACCATCCTCGCTCTTGTTGGAGAAAAGTTTATTTTTAAAATTCATACTAAATTACTTGTAGTAAAGTAAATTAGATTGTACTAGTTATGATAGGTAAAAAATTCCTTCACTAGATAGAGTCTCATATTTAAAGTACTGAGGTTAAAAGTGAGATATTGCAAGAGTTTATGCAAAGCAAGAGGCAAAATACTTAGTGATGGTAATCGGTGCCCAAGCTCAGAGACACTCTCAGAATTGTTTCTTAATAATCTAATAATAAATTGATTCTGATAGTAAGTTCATAATTAGTAGATGATAACAAACTAAGGATCAACTATCCTCAGAATCAGTTTCCAGTAATTTAGACTCTTGAATTATTGTTGGGATTAATTCCTGAGAGGGTTGGGATTATTTTGACACTCAAAATATAATAAATGTTATTGGGATAATCCCTGACACTTAAAAACTGACTCACCCTAAGTTAATGGGGAGCCTGATTCAGCTTTAGTTAATAATTGATTCTTAGCAAGTTGCAACCCTCAAGTAAGAGGCTTCACTCTTAAAGGTGCAATGCCTGACAGAACCCAATCTAAGCCTCAGCTGGGGGTCAAGGGCCAGGACAGGGGTTATCATATCTTTTAGGCATAGTTTGGTAGGGCTGGAAGAAGCAGCTAAAATTCTGATGCCCATAGTTTTCATAAAAACCAAAGAAAGATCCAAATGTAGTGTGATTGGAATGGGCCAAAGGTGAATGGCGCAGAGACAATCACTATATCTGTGAAGAGATAACATTGGCAGTAGGAGCCAGCAAGAATATAGGCGATGGGAAGCAACTGAATGCTTCAGCCTTTTTGACAGATCATCAGCATCAATTGCCAGTAAAAATGTGAGCGTCAGAAACCAACTAAATGCTTAACCAGGTTGAAAGATCATTGCCATTGACTTTCAGTAAGATCCTAGGCGGAGAGAAACTGAATGCTTTGGCCTATTTTAATTGATTGCTGACATTAATAGCAGGTAGAAACATAGGTGGCATAGAAAACTAAATCCTTTGCCTATTTGAGAAAGCATCAGCATCTTTTGCTGGTAAGAGCATATGAAGTGGGGGCAACTGAATGCTAGGCCTAATGAAAATCATTAGCACTGATGGCTAGCAAGAAGATAGGCGTCAGGGGCAACTGAATGCCTGGCCTGTTTAGAAATTCATCGCCATTGGTTGCCAATATTAAGAAAAACATAGGGGATTGGTCCTGGGAAAGCGTTTTGGTTATCCTCAGCATTGAGTTGCCAGTAAACCTTGGTCACCTCAGCTTAATTAAATGAGGAGCTTGATTCATAAATACAAACCTTATCAAATTTTAGGCATCAGAATCATTGTTGCTCACTCTAATTATGGAACTCTCAGCAAACTACTGGCAAAGTAATTGCCTTTGAAATAAATTTCAAGAAAAACTTTAAATAGTTATTAGGTGAATTAATCTTGGCATTCAGTTACCAGTAATCCTGAAAACCTCAGAGTCAGTTTGTTGACCCGCCAGAAGTTTTAATTTTATCAATATTTAATAAATCGTCAATATCCTCAGCTTCAGTTTCCTTTGTTAAATTACAATAATTATATTGAGTGGTGATCCCTGACAATAAGAATTAGCTCACTCTCATTTAATGAGAGGCACAATTCAGAAAGAATTGATAAAGCTTTTGGTTGGTTTATCTTTAGCATTGGTGGCCGGCAAGAACCTAGACATTCTCTTCTGAGTGCTGGGATATGGTTAGTGAATCAATTTACAATTAAGTTGGTTAAGGTTGATACATGAAAAAGTATGCTGTTCTGAGCAGCAAACTCAGAGGGGCGCGGTTAAAGGTTGGATGGTTTTTTTGGTTTTTTACACTCCATTCAGAATAGGCAGGGGAGAGAGGCAGGCTCAGGATGGCCTGTAGTGGTTATTGCATAGGCGGAGCAATTGAATGCCTGGCATATTCTTTAATAGATTTAGCAGCAGATGCCAGTATTGGGGATTTGCCCTGAAAATGTCATCAGCTTTAGTAGCCAGCATCGTGGAGTGGCCCCAGAAAGGGCAATGACATTAATAGTTGGCATTGGGAGTTGGCCTGGAAGGATAAATTAATAACAGATCATCTGGGATAACATCTGACTGATCCTAAGATGGTAGTTTGGGGTGCGCTCAGTCCTTATGGCGTCTTACGTCTTCAGCGCCTGGTATTAGGTCTTTTCATTTGTCATCCTGAAACTCAACCTCTTTACTGTTGGTTCAGAAGCTCATGAAGGTTATTGGCATTGGTTTCAGGCATTATGTATTTATCACAGAAGGTTGGAAACAGCTGATAAATGGAAGTAGCTTAACCAAATTTGAATGAAAAGCACACTTCAGAAGTTCAAATTATATTTCTAATTGTTAGGTTAGCTTACTCAAGAGAATGAGAAGCGTAACTTCAGAGGTTATTATAATGAATCAGCCTAATTTACTGAGGAGCTAATTTAAATTATAGTTTATAATAATAGAGCACTTCAGTTTAATGAGGAGCTAAACTCAAATCTCCCATAATTAACAATAAATGACAGACATCAAAACCAGGGGATTAATCAGCAGCCAACCACGATTAACTTAATTGCTGATTTCAGGATTTCACCCCTCTTCAAAATTTTTCAAGGGGGATGAGCAGGCTCAGGTTGGCCTGCATCAGTTATGACGCGCTTAGAGGAGCTCAATGAAGAAGCTGATGTCTTTGCTGGAATTCTTGTTGTACTCATGAGGTGCCTGGTTGGGCCTCAAAAAGATAAACTTGACCTCTTTTAGAGGTTCAGAGGTTCCTGTACAGCCTGATGTTGTGGCCTGACATATTCTGCAGCTTCTTGGAAGATTGGCTCAGTGCAGGTAAGTGGTTGGCACTTGTGGCTGACAAGAAACCAGTGGCTATAAGCCATTTCCTAACTGAACCATTATCAAGGGTAGAGGTGGAATAATCAGGGATATACAGATAACCCTGAAGTGAGCACCAGTGTTAGGATTTATGGCCTCTTGGGTTGCTTGCATGGTGCTAGACAAGGATCCCAACAATAGGGCAGGTGTGGTATGCTTAGTACATCTCCCTGCCCAAAAGAAAAGGGGCCAAAGTTCCCCTAAATTTACCAGCCTTAACTATTGCTGGAGAAGGGAATTATTTATTAAATTTATATTTAAATTATCTGTAGTAAAGTAAATGATATTATATTATTTATAATAGAGTAAATGATATTTTATTAGATGGAGCCTTGTATTATTTAAATACTGGTGCTGAAAAGTGAGATAGGGCTAGAGTTTATGAGAAGCAAGTGGCAAAATACTTAGTGATGGCAATTGGTGCTCTAGCTCAGAGAGACTCTTGGCATTGTTTGCCAATAGCCTAATAATATCTTGAGTCTAATAGTTTTGTTATCAATAGATGATAACAAATTAAGGATTGATTATCCTCAGCATTAGTTGCTGGTAATTGAGACTCTCAATTATTATTGGGATTGATTTCTGAGGGGTTAGGATTATTTTGGCACTCAAAATATATTAGATGTTATCAGTGATGATCCCTGACTCTTCAAACTGGCTCATTTCAAATTAATGGGGAGCCTGATTTGGCATTTGCTAATATTTGAATATTATGAGTCATGAACCCAAGTAAGAGGATTTACCCTGAAAGGTGCAATACCTGACAATTATTCTCCATGATATCAGAACAGCTGAGGCAAGGGACCTGTTGGATTTTTCTAAGTCCATAGGTTTTGGGGAGTGCTTGTCCCTATAGCCAATAGTGAAGCATATAAAATCTTGATTCATATTAATTTGTTTCTTGGTTCTTTATATAATATTGTTGAAAGTTCCTCTATAGTGAGCACCCAAACTTTGCAATTGAAATTACAACAAGAAAGGTCTACAGTTAATTTATATTTTATTAAGTATACATGTATGAAGACAGTCTACCCTAGAATATATTTGTAAATTGGGAGAAGATAGGTTTTTATTATTATAGTTTCAATTTTGCTGCAGTATTGTTTGGTACTTTCAGAATTTAAGAACTGCCGTGAACATAAATCCTGAGTTCCTCTTAAGATGGCAGAGTTTGATTAAAATGTATCCATGAATTTTCACTGTTACATTATCCTTACAATATGCGGCCACTCCAATATATGCTGGGGCCTTTGGAATGTAATCTGTGTGTCAACCTTAAAAATGGCACTCAAATCTTCTTGTGCTTCCCATTTTTGGCCTTCTATTAGGCTCTCAATGCTACCACAGGGTTTTGGTGGTCATTAGGCCAAAGGTCAGGTAAATCTTTAGGATATGGTGGATATTGATCATCAGAAACATATATGGCGGATTTGGCTATATAATTCAGGCAATATGCGGTAGGTGGGAATGTTTATAGTGAATATGTCTGGATAATTTTTGCAAGTTTATATTGACGGGAGCAGAACTTTTTGAGCATTTTGTGCTTGGTTGACAAATTAATAGAAGTTAATCCACCTAAAATTAGGGTCATATGGCGAATTAGTTTTTTTACCTAGATCACAGGTCAGAAAATATTGACAGTATGTCTATTAATAGATCAGTGGAAACTGATATTCCAAGGGACACAGATGGCAGGGCAAGGTGATCTGAGGTAGAGGTGAGGTCTATAGGGCAAATAGAGTAATATTACAGAGTCATATTGTATGGTTGATCAAACCCATATCTCAACAATTGTATCCTTCAATTTCTAAGTGTTTAACAACAAAGTTAGTTATTTATAAGAACATCAAAAAACTTTTATTACTTTAATGCTAGGGAAAACATAGTAAAAGTTGAATTGTGTAAGATTTCATTCCAGCGTGTCTAACATGAACTTAGAACATATGTATAATGCTACCAAAATAGGGCTTGTGATTTTATGCACTATAAATAAAAAGTGGGAGCCATAAGGTGTTGTCTTCAGTAAAATAAAGCTTCATTCATCTAAATTAAGTTTTTATATTATATAACATAGTTGAAAGGCTTCATAGTCATTTTAAAAAGAATCTCTCACTTGGTTATCATTCTACAAATTTTTTCTAACGTGTAATATGGTGATAGCAATAGTAATTATGAGACGTCACAAGCACTATTATTCAATAAAAGTATCTACTTGATGGAGCACACAGGTCAAAGTTTTTCTAGCATTTCACAAATTAAAATTTGCCCTTGAGATGGTTTACTAATGATTTTTTCTTGCTGCTTGTTTATACAACAGGACAAAACTTTTATGCATATTAATAATATAAATTTCTATGTACATTAAGTCTCAAAGTAACTTCTGAGCAACTTTGTAGGAGATAGTGAAAGCACTCTAAAAATAACTTCCCTTTTAAAGATATTCATTTGATCCTAATTAGATATAATACCCTTGATAAACTGAAATTGAATTAAAAACCACTTACTAAGTATATTAAAGATGTTTTATAAGAGTCACTCAACCAATTGGCTCAGAAAGCTTAATATGTTGTGTAAAAACAGGATTCCCAAAGTCCCGTTCACCTTAGCAATAGACTAACAAATATTTGGAGAGTTACATCAATAGATAGAATTTATTGGTTGGTGAGTGCCAAACCTGAACAAAATTATATCCAGTAAAAATGGCGCATCCAAATTTCTCTGCTCTCTGGAGGGTACAACAAGCGTTTTTATGGAATAAAGCTATCCTGGAAGTTATAAGGGCCAAGGTGCGGGGGACATCAGTGTCATGGTAGGGCAATGACATCATAATTGGAATTAACTTTAAGGACAAAGCATCATGTCAGGAGGCCAAGCAGGTGAAGTTGGCAGGCCTCCCTGACCTTAAGCATACCATAGACTAACACTGGGTTAAGATGAAGTATGCCCAAAAAAGTACTAAGGATTTAAGTGAAGTTCACCCTTATATAACAGCTGGTGCATTAAAACAAACTTAGCTTTACAGTAAACAAAAACGGTTTGCTTCAGTTTTTAGGTGAATGGGGTCTCAAAACCTGTATGATTTTTTAAAACTTCCAGCTTGGGTTGGCTGCTCCTACAATAAATTACCCAAGTTCAGTTGATTAGCTAGTAAAGTGTATTGCCCAATGGAAGTGTGCGCCTATTGTGCACCTTGGCTTAGACCTGCTTCCTTAAATTGATTGTTTTCCTGAAAATCCCTTACATTCCTTATGGCAAGACCAATCTCTCCCATTGGTCAACTTCCCTATCAATAAAACCCTTTGCTAGTACACCATTTTATAATTTATATTAGCTTGGATGATCCTATGTGCAGACCTCTTTGAAGAGGTCTTGTGCAACATTAACCATTTTTTTAAATATTTTAAATTTATCTGCTCATGCACCGTTGGGCCACCCAGGTTCCCTCAAGCCTAGGGCGCCTATATATTACCCCTCTGAGAACCACGTGGCTCCCTTTTGGTTACTTTCTATACTGATAACGTGTCTCTAACTAAGTTATTCTAGCTCAAGAACCCTCTGCTGGGCTCTAGTAACTTTTGTACTAAAACTAGTTCCCTGTCGTTGGCCCTGTGCACCATGAACTACCACGCTGGAAACAGGAGAGTTATAGACACTCTCCTTACAATCGGTGCCTAACTGGTCTCTAGTCACCCACGCCATTATTATGGAGGCTGGCAAGGTCACTCCTGCTTTTTGCCCTGATGGTACAGGTTAACTCATGCCAGTGGTAGCTCAAGTTTGGACAGGCACCAAAGTCAAAAGTAGTTATAAAACTTCCATCCCTCCACATGAACTAGCACAAAGTAAAAAGACTCATATTAAAACACATTCTCAAACAGGTTTTTAAAAAATGTGCTTTAATAAAAAGGGATGAGTGAATTATAAGATGACTTCAGGAGGGGAGCCATGGTGTGCAACCTGATCCTTAGATAGTACCCCACAAGAGATAACCAATTTTTTCATATATATGCCAGCAGCCTAGCAGTTCCTAAATTCTTAGTTACCTACTAAACTGTGATTAAAGCACAAAATTACAAGTAAATTTGCCAAAATATTTATATGAATTTTCAATAGAAATGAATTATTAAAAATCTCAACAGAACATTATAAGTATAGCATCAACAAAATGAATTTTATAATTCAAAACATAAGAAAAACAGTTTTATAAAAAAACTGAATGTTACATTAACCCATGAAATGAGAATCCTAGAGGTACTAACTAGACTGTCTTGGTGGGTGATTGCCAATTAATCAGCTTTCTGATAAATCAGCTTTTGGAATGGAACCTGAGAAGGTCAATGGTAATTCCTAGATTCCCTGATTATTGTTTTGAGATCCCTGGAGGTCTCCTTATGAGAGCAATAGGTCTCAACCGCTACTAGTTTAAAGAACCACTTTCAAAACTTCATTCTTCTTGTTGTAATGCCACACAAAAAGGAAAGAAATTATAGACCCTAGCAATGCTTGAAACACTGTCAGAGGGCTATATTGTGAGCTGCCAGGTAACTAAAGCCAGTCAAGTAAGGTATCATCATGAAATAGTGTAACAGATCATGCTCCCAAATCCTCATCTGCCATAGCAGCAGTCTGTAAGTCCAGGGGAACGCCCCCTTTGCATGGATCAGAAAATTTTCCCATTTCCAAATAAGAAGGGTCCAAAGAAGGCAGTTTTATCCCTCGTCACCCAGGGTGACCTTGCCCACATGGTAGATGAGCGCTGGGTAACAGCTCTCCCTCTAAAGATTCCTTCCCTGGTACCTGCGCTCACCTCTGCAAAACTTGTCTTCTGAATTGAGGAAATCTGCACTGAAGTTATTGAATAGAAGATAAAAGATCCAAAACCAACGAGAATAAAGCCCAAAAATTAGAAAACTAATAGTTGAGAAGGGACAAGTATCAAGTTTATTGGCTGTAATCACCAAAGGTTTTGAGTCAGCTAGCAGTATGATTACCAACGCCAAACACCCCTCAAAATTGTCAGAGATGATCCCCAATGAGCATATGGTACCTTCAGGAACTATCACTTGATAATTTGAACCACTATCCAATGAATTGGGACCTGCATCCAATGTAACTCATTTGGTCTATCAAATGTATCAGCGACTGGCCATGGGGAGTTAAGAATCCTAAACCTGTTTCCAACCAATTGGGACTGCCCCTATGCGGGGTGGCCCTGGGGAATTCCTGCTGCTCGTCAGGCTAGACGCTGTCATGCCAACTAATGAAAATGTAGTTGAGCCTCAGTCCAGGCATCTGCAGCCAAACTGAAAGTGACTCTGCCTGCTGCAAAACCTTAAATGTTTTTTAATTATGATTATTTTCCCCTTTCCCCCAAAAAATTTTCCAGTTTAGGTCAAATTTGAGGGCCCCAATCCCTGCTTAAACCTACTACCAAATTGAACACTATTTAATCAGTTGCATCGCACTGAGGAAATTGTTGGTCATCTCTCTTTATTTTCCTTTCCAAGAAAATTCCCACTAGTACACAAAATTTTTATTTTACTTCAATTCTTCTTGCCAAAATCTCAATGGCACTAACCTGGTGGCCTGTCAATCCCCACACTGGATGGTCTTTACCAGTTTTAATGATTACCATCACTCTCACCATAGTCAACTAGATCCAATGCACAAAAACTTCTAAGAGTTTAACCCCATTTTAAAAGATATCCTCTATCAAGGTATAAGAATTCTGTTGCCTTATATATCTCACTTTCAAGCAAGGATCTGCCCCCTTGTCTCTACATTAGTGATGAACCCTTCCTTGGCAACCCTGAAGTAGTAATCCCAGTAGTACAATCCCCTTCAGCAAGAACTGAAGTGCCTGGGGTTGTTTCTGCTTAGTACATTATTGGGTTTCTTTTTATGCTTATCCTACATCAACAAGTCATAAATTTCCAATTTGCAGCTCCATACAACATCGTACAAGTGGCAATGCTACTGGCATTCTGGCTGGCTTTTTGGGTGCTCATGCATCCCAACTGGCAGGCCTGTCTAAACTTCTTCTGCCGTTTTCCTGACACAGACCATCCAACCTAATTATTAATTTTTAAATCCATAGGATTTATTGGCTAGTAAGAGCACAACCTGGACAAAATCTCACTTATAAAGATGGCGCATCCAGATCCTTTGCCATTTGTAGGACAAAACATGCGCTCATATGTAGCAAACACATCCTGGAATATACATGAGCCAAGGTCTTGGGCATTGGTGTCCAGCTGGCCTCTAGTCACTCACACCAACATATGAGAGTCCTTCAAGGTAAGCTCTTTATTAATGCCTTGGTAGTCCAAGATCAATTCATGCCAGTGGCAGCTTGCATTGTATATAGGTACCAATACTACAAGGGTTTCCAGATCATCCACATCTCTACATGAAACAAAAGTAAAGAATACAAACTTATAATCAAACACACTCTTGAATCAGTACTTATAAGATGTGTGCATCTTAAAAGGGATAAGATGATAGATAGCATTTAAAAATGATCACTATTTTGTGTGACATGAGCTAAAATAGTATCCTGGCAATAATTAGCCTAATTTTATGATTTAAGTGATGAGCATACCAGATTACACAGAGCTCCAGAAACTCTTTGGTCTATGATTATTAGCCTTGAAATACTAAACAAATTTTCTAGAAAACATATATAATCTTAAGGGGAGGATACCCCAGTGGTAGAGCATGGACCCTCTACCGCTGCCTCCCTGAGTTCAATCCCAGTAGTTAACTTTGGGTAGAGGACAATTATGACTGTGTTGGCGTTGTTTTATCCTCTTTTCCCATTTTCTTCACTTCCCCTCATCAGTGCGGTATCATCCACAGGTCAGCCCACCTCAAATAAAATTAAAAAAACACATATAATCTTATCCCCATTGTGGCCACTCAAGTGAACTTCTGCCAAAAATTGTAAATTGACTGTCAACATAGCAGGTCCTATAATTTCTAACTTAGGAAAATCATGTATACTTAACTGACCATTACATATTCTAAAATTTGTGAAAATTACAATAATAGTGTTTGTAAAACCTGTTATACGTTGCTGTTGTAGATGGTACAGTCTCTCTTGCACTCTTGCAGTACCTCTGTATGATGAAAGAATACACATCTAAAATAATAATAGTAAAAAATATATATATATACATTTGTCTGCTAAACAATGTTATCTTAGTTGTTCTCCCAAATTTATTATAGGTTATTATTTCAGCAATCTGTTGTAAATATTTCCTATAATCATAAACTTTATTATCAGGAAATCATCAGAATCTATAATTGTTAAATCTTTGACTTCAGTTGTGTAGCTAAACTTGTCCTTAATCTATCTGCTTATTGACTATGGTTATTTACTTTAATTCTGAAGCTTTAAATTGAACTTGACTTTCTTCCTTTTTTTTCTCTATAAGTCTTTTCATTACATGCCCTTTAGCTTTTCTAAAAATTCTATGTAGTTCAGCATAGTAAATTATGCAAGCAGGTGATTACTTTTTTAGAGTCCTCAGTTAATCCCATAGAAGATTACAGCCAGCAATGACATGTTGCATAGATGTAAATGAGTCATTAGTTGCACACTATTGGAGTTCAAGTAATATTTGCTTTTTATAATAAATATAATAATTATGTCTGGTTGGTTTCAATTCAGTGGATATTCATCTGTAAACAATGATAGCCATTTTATAATTGTTTAAATGACCTCTGATCCAGTAATAAATATTATTTTATACTTCCAACAATTAGTTAGATAAATACTAGTAAGATAGTTTCCAGGAAAATTATTATGATTGGTCAAACTCAAGTATTGCAACAATTTTAGTGTGAATGGTAGTTGAACACCTAAAAACTATCCAGAAGTCATCAAACAAAACATTAAAGGAGAAATCTTCTTTAAAAACTTATAATGAATTAGTACACAACTTTGATCCTAAAAGAGCTTAACTAATCTTAGTCTTCTTTTTTTTTGTACTAGATGGTCTAATCTTAGTCTTCTTAATATTTTAATTAGTTAAAAACATTAAAGCAGTTTACCATTCTATAAACCTTTATTTCTTTTATATAAGAAATCCTTAAAGTCAATAGTTATGAGATACAGATCAGTAAATATGACATCAACAAGTTTTTTATTAATTAAGAGCCAAAGAATTCCTTTATATTCTTCATAGAACTTGAAGGGAAAAAGACTTTATTTTTAATAATGTACTCCTAGAATCTTATTCATTATACCTCTCTTCATAAAGCCACTTCAACCCTCAATGTTAGTGCATGAATATTGTATATAAATCTGTTCTAACTTCACAATAGACTTTTATTATAACCAAAATCACAAACAATCTAAATTCACAGTCCTTGTTATAAAAATAAGGATATTTGACCATGTATTATCTTAAGAAGCCATCATATTAGCACTTAGTAAGTAATCAATATGGCATTTACCTACAAAGGAACAGGGGTAATTAGCTAAAAAGTATTTAAAAGGCTCAAGGGTATGGTAGTATCCATTACCAGGCAAGGTAAGAAATAGTATCTCATGAAGCTTCATCTTAACTCCAAGATCTCTCTACTAATAATTATAAAGGATTATAGGATAAATTAAAACCATAACTGATTAAATATCACCCATCTCTACATTATCCATATGGAACGTCACAAGGTCAGAAAATCATTAAAAATAGCTTTGGAATCTATGCCCTTAACAAATGAGCATTTGGCATCTAGTACTAAAAAAACAAATGAGCATTTGGTGTAGGAAAGACCCAGAAAATGCGCCAATCCTAAACATACTAGTTCTTGAGGCCTATTATGTCTCCTATGAAAAGTTTTATATGAACTCACAGTGAGGGTAGTTCTTCTATATAGTATTTCCATAAACTAGGTATATAAAAGGTAGAAAGTTAAAGAGGAAGGGATGAAAACAAGGGCTTCTTTACATGTGCAATAATTCCTAATTCGATCTGCTTAATAGAAAAAAGTTGGAGTATCCGGTAGCATGGACTAATGAATAAGGTACCATGTTTCCTTTCAGCAATAGCATAGACTATAATTAATTTTGTTTGTGTAATACTTAACTGCTTGTTACACCAGATTCAGACAATTTCATCTTTGTTTTGTATATATGTGTAGATTGAGAAAAGGATAATATACCTAAAATAAAAATCATTTTTCTGCCAGCTCACTCATGATGGCAAGAATGATTTACTTATATCTCATATAAATTGAACATCTAAGTGCAATTATAACAGTTTTAAAGAATTTATTGATTTTCTATTAGCTGAGATTATGGCTATTAATTTTAACTTAGTCTAACCAGTGTGGGGTCTACAATAAGTAAAGTTGTGGAATGGTTAAAGTTAATATCAAATAATCCTCTCAAACTTGATCGATGGTTAAAGTCTGACACAAGATCACTTAAATTTCAGATTTAAGGGAGACTAGGCATATGGTTCAAAAGAAAACCAGGCTTATATCCCAGATGGAAAAGGATTACTAAAATTTAAGACCATAACCTGGTCTTATAATATATATTTTATGAGTGTAAAAAAGTTATATGTGAAAAATTAGAAAAATTGGCTCAGAAAGCTCAGTAAATCTTTTAGTGAAAAAGATTCTAATTTAATTAAAAGCAGTATAAGTCATTAATTATTCAATAAGTAAAAAAGGCCTCTGTAGACCTCCTTATTTTTGATTTTGGTAACTAAAAATAACAGAATACCTTAGTTTCATTTTTACTTTATGCTTAAACAACCTGAGATTATCATTTTTGAAATATGCTATTATATAACAAAGTGAAATACAATAGCTTTGGTTTATCTTACATGATCAAAATTAATTTTAATTAAACTAGTAAGCTAAAGTAAAGGTTACTGTTCTAAAAAATTAGTTTTAGAAAAAGTTTATTCAAGTGAGTCCACCATAATGAAACACAAACCAATTTAGCAGGATTTGAGGTTAACATGAGTAAGAATGACCACTCCTATTGTATTGTATAATTTTCTATAACTTATACCAAGTGAGACATTTGCTGTCAGGATGTAATGGTATATATATATGGAACCCCATTCTTTACCAATGAACTAAGTACCTCTTCTGAGCTAGTCATATAGTGAGATTATTCTGAGATTGAACACAATTTTTTTAATAAATTTCCAGACTTAAACTTGATATACTTAGATGTGCTGATGTGAACTTTTTCAAACCAAATTTAAGCTTCTTGTACCAGAGATTTCAAATTGATAATTTCACTTTTATAATTGCAATGAGCACATAATATCTAATAACTTTAGCGTTGTTTTTCTGGACATATTATAGTTTTCCCAGTTTTTTATTTATTTTACTTAAAATGAGGGTTTTTTAAGTGATGCTTGTTTTTTCAGACATCATAATAGTGTTTGCTAACTATACCATAGATTGTCAGTATCTCTAAGAATTATATTCATAAGCTTATTTCTATTGTGTGAATTCAATGCAGACTGAACTACAGCTTTAGAATATAAAATAAAATAGAGGCTAAAGCTAGAATATAACTAAAATCTATATATCAGAGAAAAATTATAATATTATGCCAAATGTTTGGCTGCAAGTATTAAAATAAATTTTTATATTCTGAATTTAGTTCTAAAGGAAGGAAATGAAAGATTTTTAAGTACAATCTCTAAAAAAGATTTACTTAAAATAGGGTGACATCAGTTTATCATTATTCATTAGAGTTGATTACTAGGACAACTATGGCCAAAAGGATTTAAACCCTAAAAGAATGAGGTAAAAAGATTTTATAAATAGTTGAGGTTGACAGCGGCAGGGCCTAGACTAGGAAGTGAATTGCTCTTTTTTATTAAAGTACTAAGAGAAATGTAGCATCCTAGTGGATGAATAAAAGAAGCAGCTGACTCTGAGAAGTAATTAGGAATTTTTTAGTATTGCAAAAGTTTATATGAGCTTGACTTTGTGCACAACACAAGACAAGTAAAATACTGGGATACAAGTGGTGACATCAGTTGGTCAGAGGGACATGACGTGAGGGTGGATTATGATCAGAATATAAACTTAGATTTGAGGGAGCAGATGGCAATACTTAAGATTAGATTTTTCTAAAAATAGAGCTATAACCCAAAAGAGGACAAGTTTTTGGTGCAAGAGATCTTAACGTTGAACGCTGCAAAATTACAGCTAATACAACCTAAATGGATACTTTATCAATGGAAAATAAAAAAGATGTCTTTAAAAACTTTTATTTGAGAAGATAAAACGAATCATTTTTCATTAAACACAATTGAAAAGTAATGAATAACCTACTATATAATTGGGAGTAGATAAAAGTAATTTAAGCAATATATAGTTATTTTTAATAAAAAAATACCTGCTACAAAAAACACAGGGATATCTGATGAATGATGAAAGTGCTGTCAAATAATCAATTTTTCCCTTCATGCTCCTTTAGTGGCACTATGAAAATATTATTCACACTTTTTAAAGTTATCAGTAGCAGATTAAAGATGCAATTTGAGATAAAAAAATCTTCACTGCATCAGTGCATATATCAATATACAATCAAAAACTTTATAATAGTTTGCAAAGATTTTTCCTGCTACAAGATCTAATCAAGTGATGTTGACACATTTTATGAATGCATAATTTAAAAATGTGGCAAAATAATTTTAAATTTACACTATTGTTAATATTTAGCATAAAACCACAGTAATCCAGAAATAATAATATTTGTATTTAAAAAGGCTATTTAAAAAATTGGAAAACATAATATTAAACTTGGGCAATTAGGTTACAATGTAATGTTAAAACCAAACCTTGATAAATTTTCATTTAATATACATATGAACATGATATAGTGCAAAATTAGGAGGGATTTGTAAGATTTTAGATATATACTATGAATATTAGACACAGAAGATGGAATGCTGATGCTGTCTGAGCAGGCATGTTGCAAATTTACAAGCTTTATGTGCGCCAGAGGTTGCAAAATTTAACTCTTTAGATTCCATAGGTTAGGTGCACTGTAATTTATAATGGGTCCTTTTATGGAGACCTAGGAGGTGTAAAATAAAAAAACTTGCTTCTGCAATCTTCCTCTGATATTTCATTGAGATATATACTTTCTATATGATGCTATTTTTTTCAACCATCCCTAGAATCTGGCACCTGACCTGTGAAATTATAAAAATAATAACTATAAATATGCTTCTTACTAGCACTTAACTACACAATTACATTATAGACTACTTTTCTAGGAGTAATTTTGAGTCACCTAAGATATTATATCTACACATCAATGTTAACAAGTCATGTGTATTATAAGTAATATAAAGAGCTTTTATACTCATTATAACTACAAAGAACCCAGCACAAGATTTTAGCAATCTATAAGATCAAACTACATTTTTGGAAAACTCTATAATTTTTATAGTGTGTAGCAAAATTTTATGAATAATAATATAGCTATAAAATCACTCAAAGAATATTTAGTACAAGTATATTATAAAAAGCTAACCATCTTTACTATAGGTAGAGACTATACTATTTGTGTTCTAGATTATTGTTTTTTTCATAAGAAGTCAGAAATATGCCCCATTGCTTTAACAATATAAAAAGGCAACTTGAATATAAAAACTATAATATAGTATAACTTAAAAAATTTAACTCACATTAGAGGAGCAATGTGAGTCATCTTGAAATTATCACACTGTTTTTTGACCATAGTGACTATTTTAAAAAAAAGACTTATCAAAAAATTAAATATGTAGAAACATTAAATATGTTATCTACATACCTCAGTAGCTAAAAGTATATAAGAGCAGCTGTCATACTTGGTTAAATGGGCAGAAAATTTTAATTTTGGTATAAGTTGCAGATACAAAATAACTTGGCTCTTTAATTATTGTAAGTCTGAAAATCCAACATCTTAAAAAGGATTATAAAAAGTTCCCTTACAGAGGAAAGAAGGGACCTAAAGAAACTTTGGAGCCCATGGTTCAACTGGGTAACTTGACCCATGTTGTTGATGAGTGTTAGATAATTGCTTTATCCCCCAAAATCACCCTAATGTACCCCTCATCCTTGCTTCTCCCTTGTGGATAAGATTAAGAGGGTCTGTAGAGAGGTAGTTCTTGCCAGGGGCCACCAGCAGGACCCCCATCCTCATCTGGCCCATTCTGTCATCCCCCCACCCCCTTAGAAACTAGAAAATTAACCTCAAAACATGTGAAAGCGTTATTGAGTCAAAAAAATTAGGTTGGGTCATGAAATACATTAAATTTGGGTTACAGGGTGCTGATCTAAATCAAGAGTTTGTTCCCAACAAATTTTAAAATAAATCAATTGTTAAAATTGACTCTTCCAAAAGCTAATTACACCAAGTATATGATCTTTGAAAATCTGCTCAAGTTGGGATCAGTAAAAGCACATCTGCTTCTGATACAGTATTTTGTTGTCAGAGCTTTTAAAACCTTGTATGTAAGCTAATTGACATCCCCTCAAACCCAGGCTACCTTCCCAAGAATGTCAGATGGCCCAGTTCAAGTCATCCCACCAATCCCTACCCCACCACCAAGTAAGAGAAAACCACCCTTCCTAGGGCCAATTGTCATTTCATTCTTTTGTATATTTTAAACAAAGACTCTTGTCAGGGACTGGTGTACTACTGACCTGGTTGGGGGTAGCTAACCATGAGTTAGCATAACCAAGGGGTTTAGCCCAGTATGACAAGGACACAAGAGGTGTCCAGGAATAAGGAATTGTGGGTAAGCTGGTATGGGAGTTGCTTAAAGACATGGCTTTAAAAGGAGAAAGTTGGAAGGGCGTTTATTGTAGGCTGGGGTGGTAGATCAGTAATGATAACACTTTAGTAATTAAACTTGATAGTGTTTGCATTATAATAATAATTTTATTGAATGCAAAGATTAACCAAATGAATGCCTTGGTTTTATATAACATCCAACTTCCTAAACTTACCTAAGCTTAATTGATTTTAAACAGTGCACTATTCTTCTCTGGAGCTTATGGGATTGCAACTTGTATGTAATTTTGAAAGGCAGTGGGAATCGTCTCAGTCTCATCATAAATTCGTTTTGGTGCGATTAATTGACTGAATACTATCACAAATAAAGTAATTTAAACAATTAATCAAATATTTTCACTACAATCATTAATTTGATATGCAATTATTTGATCTAACTTCATCACATATCATATTGATCTGACTGACAACATCTATAATCTTAGGAATTCCACTAATGTCAGGATTTACCCTGACATCATCCCCCACCAAGGCTGAAGCTACCTGCGAGGCCTTCTTCTTCCATTTATTTAATAGCTTTCCTGCATTCTTTAAGTTCTCCTCAGGCTCCCAAGTGCTCTCTTCTACAGTATATCCAGCTTACTTAACCAGATATCGCACTTTACCATGGTGTGTTCTTCTCCCTTTTGTAGCCTTAACCTCATACTCAGGACAGGGACCTTTGATCAGTGGTGGTGCTAGCTCTTTGACTTTCTGGTGTGGTAGGGAGATTCCTTTTTTTGTGCAAGAGGGAACGATGGAATACATTGTGAATTTTCCAACCTTCAGGCAATTCAATATGGTAAGCCACCTTTTCTATAACCTCTGTGACCTTGTATGGCCCTATGCGCCTATGGGCAAGTTTCTGACATGGTACACCCAAAGAAATATTTCGAGCATCCAGGTAAACTTGGCTACCTACTTCTAACACCTTACCAGGCACACACTTCTTATCTGCAAAGTCTTTGTAAGTATGTACTGCTCTGTTCAGATTAGCCAAGAAAAGTGCATGAGTTTGATGAATGTTCTGTAAAAATTCCCTCCCAGGGGGGTTATCCGCTTCAACAGATGGTAATGGTTCCCAGTTCACATCATACCCATAGTTAGCTTTGAACGGTGACATTCCAGTTGAAGAGTGATCTAGAGTGTTATAACAGAGCTGGGCCATAGGCAACAACTCAACCCAGTTGTCCTGCTCTGCATTAACATAGCATCTCAGGTACTGCTCCAACACCTGATTAACTCTCTCAGTCTGTCCATCCATCTGCGGATGGTATGCAGTGGATAAACATCTCTTGACTCCAAGGTCTACAAGGAGCTGTCTTCAAAAATTTGATGTGAATTGAGGCCCTCTGTCTGAGATCACCTCCTTGGGAGTACCATGATGCAGGAATACATTTCTCAAAAACAGATGATCTATCTCTTTAGCCGTGACATTGATAGTAGTTGGGATAAAATAAGCCATTTTAGTAAATCTATCTACCACCACCAACACTGCATTGAATCCTTGGGAACGGGGTAGCTCTACTATAAAATTCATGGATATTGACTTCCATGGCTTTTGTGCGATTGACAATGGCTGTAAATTGTCCTTCAGAAAGTCCTCTACGAACCTTGATGCGCCCACAGACCTCACATCCTGCCACATATTTTAAGACATCCCCTCAAAGACAAGGCTATTGGTAAGTTCTTTGAATCAGTTGGATTATTTTATTCTTCCCAGGGTGTCTTGCCATGCCTACATCGTGGTGCTCGCGCATGACATCCAATCTTAAAGGTCCTTCTGGCACATAAAAACAACCTTTCCAGAATACTAACTGACCCTTTATCGAGTAACCCTTTTTGTACCACACACTGTCTAAGTTTTGAATGATATTGTTCTTCACATTTTGACAGAAAACATCATCATTTTGAACATCCAAAATCTCATCTCCACGTCCCACTAGCACAAGATGAGATAATAATGCAGTGGGATCCTTGCTCTTCAGAAGCACCTGTGTATTAAACTTGGTAATTTTCCCCTCTTCAGGGATCATGTCAGGACGCCAGCTTAAGGAATCTGAAACCAAATTAATTTTCCCAGGTTTGTAACCATTGTCTAAGTCATAATCTGCCAGAGTAAGTGCCCATCGTGCCTGACGCTGGTTCAATTGCCGTGGGGTGAAAAAGTAAGTCAAGTTTTTATGGTCTGTCAAAACTTTCACTAGGTACTTTGCCCCACACAGGTACCGGCGCCAGTGTTTGAGACATTGAACAACAGCCAACATTTCCTTGTCATAGATAGGATAGTTGCATTTTGCTGGGATGAATTTCTTGGAATAGTAGGCTACAGGATGCAGCCTACTATCATCCCTCCTGCAACAAAACCCCCCTAAGAGCGTATCCTGAAGCATCAGTCTCAACCACAAAGGGCTTTTCATCATTGGGCATTGCCAATACAGGTGCAGAAACAAAGGCATCCTTCAAGTCAAAAAGATTTTTCCGCTGCCTGAGACCATTTATATGGAACACTTTCTGATGTAAGCCGTGTTAAGGGTAACGCAATAGAAGAAAAGTCTTTGATAAAATCCCTACAAAAATTTGCCAAGCCTAAGAAACTATGAACATCCTTCCAGCTATTAGGTGTAGGCCAAGATGTGATGGCATCCACTTTGCTAGGTGCCATGGTGAACCCATTCCTGCCCACAACATAACCAAGAAATTCAACTTCCTCCTGTGCAAACTCACATTTTGATAGCTTCACATGCAAGTTGTACCTTCCAAGTTGTTCAAAGACCAAATTCAAGTGCAGTAAGTGTTCCTTCTGCGTCTTAATGTAGATCAAAATGTCATCAAGGTAGGCTACGCAGAAGTGGTCCAGATAGCCACCCAGCACCATATTAATCATTTGTTGAAATGTACTAGGTGCGTTGCACAACCCAAATGGCATCACCAGATACTCAAATAGCCCAAATCGTGTCTTAAACGCTGTTTTCCACTCATCACCTTCTTTTATCCATATCTGGTTGAATGCATCCCTCAAGTCAACTTTAGAAAAGATTCTAGCTCCAGACAATTAGTCACTCAAGTGATCAGCATCAGGTAAGGGATACCGGTTCTTTATGGTTATATCATTGAGCTTCTGGTAGTTTATACATGGCTGTAGTCCACCATCCTTCTTACTAACAAACAACAAGGGTGATGAACAGGGAGAGCGGGAAACCCGTATGAACCCCTTCTCAAGCATTGTATCCAGATATTCTCTCAGGGCAATTTGTTCCCTCTTATTGCAACTATAAATAGGTCCATGGGTGGGCTGCTTCCCTTCCAGTAAATCAATCGCATGATCAAAGGATCCATGAGCTGGTAGTTGCTTAGCCTCCTCCTCTCCAAAAAGTGAAGCCCATTTTGAGAGATACTCAGGGATCTTTCCTTTGCAAGGCTCCAATGGACCAACCTGATTTACAGTTGCGGACATGTCCAAATTTTTATGCTCTTCTAACACACACTCAAGGAGTTTATCCTTTAGCTTAATTGTGATAGAGTTCCATCCATAATTGTGCTGGAGTTCAACCTGTGTCCACCAAGGATACCCAAGAATTACAGGATGGGGTGAACTACGCAGGACCCAAAACTCAACTTTCATTTTACTTACCCCAAACTTCAAGTCAATGTGACGTGAGCAGCGGTAAGCTAAAGACTGTTCATCATTTCCCAAGGTTACTTTCATCAAAGGTTTCTTTGCATGCAAGCCCAGCATTTTCACTGCATGCTCTGAGATGAAGTTCCGTGAGGCCCCACTGTCCAGCAAAGCCATAGTTTTCAAACACTTCTTTCCAACATGTAAGTTCACACTTAATAATGGATAAGACTGAGTATCATTCTTTAATGAGGAAACGATGGTCTGGGGGTTTCTCTTCTTGTAATTCCCTTGAATACAGCATTCTTCTGGTCCGCCAACACTCACCATTAGATTCTGTGTGATATCAATAACTTTTTTTAATGGCAGCGTGGTGGGATGATGTCTGATTAATTCTGCTAAGCGGCTTCCTAACCCTTGTCTGAAGTAAAGTGCTCCCATTTCTTCATCTAACTCTGTCTTCTGAAAGATATCCAGGAACATCTTTATGTATACCTCAACAGTTTTCCCTTCTTGCTGAAAATTCATCAAGGCTATCCTTGACTCTAATCTAGTATTAGTGTGGGTTGCTGCTGCTAACAATTGACTTTTGAATTCCTCATATTTAGTGCACACATTATCATTCTCTTCTAGGTTACTTATAAACCAACTCAGCGCATCACCAGTGAGTTGTGAACCCACTTCCATAATTTTCCGTGCATCATCTGAATAGGTCTCAGGATAAGCTTTAAAATATGCCCCCAACAACGTAAGACCTTCTTTCACTTCAGCTAAAGATAATTTCTTTTGCAAGGGAACTGTAGGGTAAGTCATAGGTGTATGGTTGGCCACACTAACTGTCTGCACTTGACTGGGTCCTACTGCTCCTTTATAAGTTCTTTTATCTTTCTTTACTGGGGAAAACATCTGCACCAGCAATTGGTAACTTCCCATCAACAAGGCATATATCAAAGCCCCCAATAATAAAAACGCGGTGGGATATTTATTGTAAATAGTGGCAGTCAAATTGTCAGGGACTGGTGTACTACTGACCTGGTTGGGGGTAGCTAACCATGAGTTAGCATAACCAAGGGGTTTAGCCCAGTATGACAAGGACACAAGAGGTGTCCAGGTATAAGGAATGGTGGGTAAGCTGGTATGGGAGTTGCTTAAAGACATGGCTTTAAAAGGAGAAAGTTGGAAGGGCGTTTATTGTAGGCTGGGGTGGTAGATCAGTAATGATAACACTTTAGTAAATAAACTTGATAGTGTTTGCATTATAATAATAATTTTATTGAATGCAAAGATTAACCAAATGAATGCCTTGGTTTTATATAACATCCAACTTCCTGAACTTACCTAAGCTTAATTGATTTTAAACAGTGCACTATTCTTCTCTGGAGCTTATGGGATTGCAACTTGTATGTAATTTTGAAAGGCAGTGGAAATCGTCTCAGTCTCATCATAAATTCGTTTTGGTGCGATTAATTGACTGAATACTATCACAAATAAAGTAATTTAACCAATTAATCGAATATTTTCACTACAATCATTAATTTGATATGCAATTAATTGATCTAACTTCATCATATATCATATTGATCTGACTGAAAACATCTATAATCTTAGGAATTCCACTAATGTCAGGATTTACCCTGACAACTCTGGGACCAAATACCTTCTCCATGGACTCCGCTAGCTTGCTTCCTACCAGTATAATCTCATATAATCCTAACAAACATGCCACAATCAGCATTCTGAAAATTATTATCATTTAGTGGGCACTCCAATCCATAAATCCAGTGGCCACTATATGCCAGCCAAGTTCATCAAAAGTTATGCTCATAATCTGCTCATCCAAGCCATACCAGAAGGGCTTCCAGTCCACCAGATGCATTTCACTAACCAACCCTTGGTTTGGCGCAATCTGTCCAACAAAAAGTTTTGAAAACCCCTCACTTAGGATGGCCATCATCATCTTCCTAACTCACCTCACCAATCCACCACTGGTTCAGCGCAATCTGGTTGAAATGAGACCTCCCATTCCGCCATTTTGATATGTTGTTCGTTGGCAATAAACGCCCATCTTTGCAACCTGGAGGTAGATCCCAGTTGCTATATATCCAGAACATTGTTACTCATAGAAATTTGCCCCAATTTATATTAATAAAATGATCTGCTATTCCAATGACTTTTCTGACTTCATGCAGCAGCTCAAAGCACCTCAATAACCACAAGTTGATACTCAAGCCTATCCTATATTCAAATCAAGCCAATTTTATTTGTTTCAAGAACTAAATGCTCATTTTTGTAGGTCAGCTTCAATTAATGAACCCAAGGATTTATATATATATAATTGAACCTAGAAATTTCAGGACTGAAACCAAAGGCCAGAAACTGCAAAACCAGGGGGATTGGTCATCTCCATGCCTTTACCACCCTTGGGGTTGCCCCAGAAAGATCTTTGGTTGCCCCAATGCAGCTATCTGATTTTCTATGGGGTCTTTGGTATTTTACTTAACTTTTACTATCCTCACAGAACTATAGGACATCCCTCCTCCATATCATTTGGGCTGCCATGCCACTTGTTTTCTGGTGCCTTTACTTAGGTTGTTATACACATCCAGATTGGAAGCCCATTCTTACTTCAATTATCAGGATCCATAACAAATATTCAGCTAAAATTGGTAGGCAGAAGCTAACAATTGAGTTGCAAAAGCTAAAATCTTTATTAGGGTCTCTCATTATATTCAAAACTGATAGGCAGGAAGGCTAATGTAAAAATGATCAAAAGTATCAACTATATAAAAAAAAGAAAAAAGTTAAGATATTAGTCCTGAGGGATATCTACTAGTCAATACTAGAGTTTAGAAGGCACTATGCATAGTTGTAGGAGAAATTTATTACTCTTCTTAAATTTATTTGGCATTATATCAAGAATATGGTATCAGCATCTATTAAAATTACTTGAGGTTATAAGCATAATAAAATTGTTTTCTTCTTAAGGGTTAAATATCAAAAGTTGTAGAAGATTCAGCTAAAGTATAATTAACTGATAAATTTTTGGTCTAAATCTTACACAGTTACTAAAATATTATGAGGATACTTTGATAAGATTAGGTAACTAAATTGATCTATTGTCATGGTTGGTTAAATTTGGGTATGATATTTTTACTTTTCTGCTAACGCTGCAGATATTAGAGCTTAATTATTTATGAAGTTATTTTTATATCTATAAGTTTATAGTTCCTCAATAGTTACAAAACATGTCTAATTGTAAAATTTTAATTAAGGCTTATGTATTATAGGTAATATTAAGAAAAATGGAAGTAGAAAAGATACTTTCTCAGATTAAATGTACCTACTTTCATCTGAAGTAATAATAAGTTCTTAGATTTATAATAGTTTAGCCTTACATATTATGGTCACAGGTATAATCAAATATCTTGCAAATATGCAGATGGTTTAACAGATCTAAACTTATTATACTGCTATGCGTATTATAATATGTATACCTTATAGTTATCAACATGTATATATTCAATTTATTTGAGGTACACCAACCAGGGGGACGGATAGTACCGAACACAACACTCAAAATGACAAAACAAAACTACTAACCAGGTGGGAAGCAGAAACTGCTAACCCACCATGGCAGAGGGTGAGGAGGGGTCAGGGGGTTGGTTTTCAGAAAGACCCACCCTTGATCTAGGGATGTTGGTTACAGTACTGGATCAGAGCAGAGAGCCAGGGCGTTGGGGCATCCGCATAGTGGGGGTTGAGGTCAGCGTAGTAGGAGTTTTCCTCTTCCGCATCAAGATAATGATGGAAAAATGTTTCAACAAAAGCTGTGAGGAGAACTTCAGCTTCTTTGCGGGCTTCAGGAATTTGGGTGAAAAGGGAGATACTGTGGTGGGTGATTTTGGCTGAGGGGTTGAATGAAGCAATCGTTGCAACATTCATAACAGCAACTTCAGCATCATCAAATAGTTTTGAGATGTCACTGCAGGGAGATTCAGGGAAGTTGGGGGAAGAAGAGGGTGGGCAGGCCATGCTGGAGCTGAGCCACTGACTGAGCCACCGCGGTGCATAGTTTTGGGCAATGAGGAGAGGCCACCGCAGCTAAGGTGAGCTGGTGATCACTTTGGAAGGGGGCTGTATTGGGCAGAGGAGCGAAATGGCGAGGGGTAGGGGTTTTATCAAAGTTAGGAAGGAAAAATTTGCCCAACCATAATCGCCTTGGCAGAGAGGTTGACTTGTATGCTTACTAATAAGGACATTATCTGATTCATCAGTTTCAGCCAATAGATCCTATGGATTTTGGCTCACTGGAATAGTGGCGTTCAAATTTGGGTGGGTGGGATTGGGCGAATGGGCAGCTGCTTGGGTGCCAATGGTGGTCCAAGCATTGCTCTGATTGGCTGGGGTAGATTTAGGTGGGAGAGTGAGGCTGGAAGTTTTGGGGGGCTGATTTTCCATATGGGCCCACTGAACGAGATTGGAGGGTGGGAGGGGGATCAACATGTATATAGAAATGATATTTTGCTATCTAGTTGTGTTGCAACATTGTATTACAGTGGCTCCTAAAAGTTATTTAATACTGGATAATTAATTGTTTTCTGGATATTATAAAGTCCTTTACTAATTTTTACCCACTTTGTTTTTATAATCAATCATCAGTTTATTACACAATAATAAAGTACCTATCTTTATAACTTAAGATTTGTATAGTATTCATTACTACTTAAACTAAACATTGTAAAAACCAGTCAGAGATATTCTGTGACATAAATGTTGTTCTATAGAAGTTTTACTCAAAAGCATGATACTGCATTTTTTATTGTAATTAACTGTATACTATCTTAAGTGTTTATATATACTTTCTGATATCCTACTTGATATCTATAAACATTTTACATTGCATTCTTATCTCATCTGATACTGCATGTTAAATATTGTGTAGGCATTGCATCCTGTTTTTCTTTGTATAAATCTGTAAAGAATATATGAACCAAAGTGCCATAAGGCTACCAAAATAAAAATTATGGACATGATAAAAATAACTTATAATATCATCACAAAATATCTAATACTATAAAAGCCTGTACTACTTTATACATGAGTAACTAAGTACTATTAGCAGATACTAATATAGCACTATCATATTACAACACTAAACAACCTTACTTTGATTAATGATCTGCTCCACTCTGGCTATAATATAGATATTATGGGCTCTGGCTATCTTCATGATAAAAAATTTTATAGATAAAATTAGGGCAATGAAAAATATTAAAAGTTAGATACTAATTAGAACTATTGATAGCTTTATATTAAAAAGACCAATATTTAATTTTTGCTTTATGCTTGGTTGTTTGGATTATTTGGTACAACTGGTTTAAGTAAGGTAAAGATGATAAAAAATGGGAACTTTTGAAAGGTATAGTTTAGGATATGGCTAAAGGGGAAATTCCAAAGTGATTTATTTGAGTTGGATAAACTCACTCTTAATAAATAGTTACCCAAAGTTAAGGTTTATGGTAGGGATAACCTAATGCTGATTATGATAATGATTTAAATACTTAAGTACATATCTAAAGTAAACCTATAAAGTTTGATATACAATTATATATATGATAGCAACTATCTTTACTAGGTTGATGGCTTTAGGGTTATAGGTTCAGTAGCTTTTTGAGTGGCTAAAGTTCTTTAGGTTTGCCAAGTTTGAGCTTGAGTTTTTTGATTGATATGATTTCTATTGCAAGCTTACTTTGAAAAAGTTTGTAGAGTTTATATATCAGGTAAGAGTTGTTTAAGACTTACATGGGCTAAACTGAGCTCTTCAGAATGAGTTAAGTGAAACAAAGCAAGTGGTTGGCAGTTTTCTGACAAAACTACTGATGGGCAGAAGGGTATTTTGATGTTTTTGATCATATTTTAGCTCCTGTTTCTATTTTGATAAATTAGTCTGAGCCTGAAGAAGCTGCCTTCTTTAGAAAAGGGTTTTTTATATAAATAGCTAAATTTGGGTTCAAGCATTTAAATTACTGGAGCTTTAAAGTGTTTGAATTAATGAACCCTGACTTGTTTCATATACTATTGCTCAGATGTCCTCAAAAGCTTGTTTTATAAGGATAGTGAGCTTCTAAGTCTCTTAAGGAGCTCCCAATACTTTTGGTATTTTATCTACAGTACCTCATCTTACAATACTTCATCAGTTTATTGTAATTGGTTTGTTGCCTTAATAATTTATTACTCATGATTCATAATTTAAGTATCCCATTTTATGAGTGCTTGGAGAATAGTAAGGTATTAAGTTATTTGCTAATTTGCTTTGGATGTTACTTGTGAAGTTGAAGTTTCTTATTGTTTATATAAATATTTTTGGATGATATTTACCTAACCCCTTACAAAGAGATATTTATATTTGACACATCACTTAATAATTTACTTTTAATTAAACTAGCCTTTTCAAATTTAGATATTTATATCTAAATTAGTTAATAATTTAATGAATTAGGCTACTTAATGCTACTTTAGTATTATAGTTTATTAGATTTGTTTGCTCTTTATTATAATCAAATTATATCTACTTAATAAAATATTCATTCACTCACTGACTGACATCTGAAACCTTCGAGTCTGATAGGGTCAAACTATTTGGGTGAGTGGGTGAGAATTGGCAAATCTTATCGAATCTGAAATTATCGAGCCTGATGGGTTCAATCTATTTGGGTGAGTGGGTGAAGATTGACAAATTTGAATAATTCACCAAATTGCTCACCAGAAGCTAATTGAGTCTGATAAGTTTAATCTATTTGGGTGAGTGGGTGAGAATTGGCAAATAAGATCGAATCTGAAACTATCGAGCCTGATGGGTTCAATCTATTTGGGTGAGTGGGTGAGAATTGGCGAATATTATCTAATAATTCACACTTTGTCATCTGAAGCTAATCGAGTCTGATAAGTTTAATCTATTTGGGTGAGTTGGTGAGAATTGGCAAATAAGATCGTATCTGAAATTATCAAGCCTGATGGGCTCAATCTATTGACATGATATATGTCCTATGGCTGGGGGGTAAGTTCAAAGTATGAGATCATAGCATGACAAGCTTAAATGATTATGGGTGTGGATAGTTTTTGCATAGGTTGGCCAATAAAATCAACTAAATCTAAAAATGAATTATTGTAGATGGCAATCAGTAAGTTTAGCATAGATTGACCAATTAAATCAACCAATCGATATTATATATATTGACATGGTATATGTCCTATGGCTGGGGGGTAAGTTCAAAGTATGAGATCATAGCATGACGAGCTTAAATGATTATGGGTGTGGATAATTTTTGCATAGGTTGGCCAATAAAATCAACTAAATCTAAAAATGAATTATTGTAGATGGCGATCAGTAGGTTTATTATAGATTGACCAATTAAATCAACCAGACTAATAAAATGTTGACATGTTATATTTAATGGCATCTAATCTATCAAATTATATAATCTTTTACCTAAAATTTTAGTATTATATGAAATCATGCAATCGTTTTAGTATTAAAATTGATGTAAATTTAGGGTTTTAGGTGATATATTAGCCTCAATGTTTTTGGTAACTTAGTAGGCGATTTGGTCAAATTAAAGGCCTCGATGGTTTTACTTAATGGGTAGTGGGTATTTTAGTAATTTAGTTTGATAGGCCCAATGGTTTCAGCTAGAGGTTTGTGATTATCTGGGTGATTCGATAGGTTTAATAGGATTTGGATTGCTTAAGCATTTAGTGGTAAATCAGTTTATTCAATAAGCTCAATGGTTTTACGTAACAGTACTGGATATTGTTAATTTAATAGGCTCAATGGTTTCAGCTAAAGTTTGTGGTTATCTGGGTGATTTTCGATAGGTTTAATAGGATTTGGATTGCTTAAGCATTTAGTGGTGAATCAGTTGATTCAATAAGCTCAATGGTTTTACTTAACAGGTAGTGGTATTTTATTAATTTGATAGGCTCAATGATGGTTTCAGCTAGAGTTGGTGGTTATTTACTTGATTTGTTGAGACAATGGTTTTGATTGAGTGGTTGACGGTTTCTTACCCAATTTGATAAGTTAAGATTTGTTAAGCAATTTGGCAGGTATTTTATATTATGATGAAATACACTGCTACTGGTCTATAATAATTATAAATTAGCAATTGACTAAAGCTGCTTTTGACAATGGATTTCAAAAATGAAAATACTCAGTTAAAGAAACAGCTCAATGCTAAGCGTGCAAAAAAGTATCGAGAAAGAAAGGCACTTGAGAGGCAACAACCAACTAGTGTTGCTGGTGAAGCTCCAGTACCAACACCGCCAATGCAACACAGTCAAGATGACTTGCTACTCAAAGAATTGAATGAGTACTTAACAAATACACCAACCACATCAGCAACAACTGAAAAAGAAAAGATTGATATATTTTACAACATGAAACTGGCAGAAAAGCATATGAAAACTAAAGACCAAATAAAATATTGTAAATTAAATAAAAAAATGGGGATAGAAACAAAACAGATAAATGAAGCAACTGAATTCAACCAATCAATCACTGCAGTATTGCCAAAATATTTAAAAACTGAAGGCATACCAGCAGATGCAGAATTCATAAAACGATTCAATAACAATGAGTTTTGTTATGCTTGCTCTGTCTGTAATCGCTTATGGTTTGAGAGAGATTTGCGCCCACCACCACAAAAGAGTCACCCCATACTAGCTGCTGAGTTTTCTGACATTAATGCAGTCAGCTTCAAAGTGTGTAAAACATGTTATAGATCCCTAACGTTCAAGAATATACCTAAATTATCAAAATCCAATGGCTTTGTATACCCCAAGTATCCTGATCATTTGCCACCACTTGATTGTATAACTGAACGTCTGATCTCACCATGTCTACCATTCATGCAGATATGATGCCTGCAGTATATCCATGACAGTCAGAGTGTTATAGGACAAATAATAAATGTGCCCGTTGATATAAATACAATGATCAAAACTTTGCCTCATACCTTAAGGGATGATAGAGCATTTAACATACACATTAAGCGACATCTCATACATAAGTCAACATACTTGCAAGGGTATATTAATAAGGGTACTGTAAAGAAATGGCTGCAATACTTGTTACCAAAACCGCTATACAAAATGAACAATATATGGGTAGATAATGAATTCTTCAATAGTGCCAGTAATGATATGCCACCAAAAATGACAGAGGCAGAGCTGACATATGAGGGCCCATTTATTGAAAGCATCACAAATTCCTCAGATACTGCAAATGAGTTGTTTCTTGCATAGCAAAAAACAATGATGTGGAATGAGGAGAAGTACTTAGCTATAGCACCAGGAATGAAATCCAAGCCAGAGAATATAATCTATGATGAGTATGCTGAGGAATTATCATTCCCAAGCATCTACTTGGGTGAGCCATGCATTTATAAGATAAACAATGTTACTCCATTCATGATGGTTACCTGTCATGGAAACGGCAGAAGAAGTTTAGACCGGCCTGCCAGTCAGGGTGCATAAGCATCCAGAAAGTAAGCCAGAATGCCAGAGGCATTGCCGACTGTATGACTTGATTAGGAGCCAGAAAATAGGATACCACAAAATGAAGGCGGAATGTCAGGGTTAGGAGTATCCCAACAGCAAACCACACCAAATAGATTTTGGACCCTGGGGTTCTGCTAACAGGGGTGGAAACTACTGGGATAGTTATTGCGAGATTTTTGGTTGTTAAGACCATTTTGTTGGGGGCAAAAAGAGAGGTGAATCTTCTCTTGTAGTTGGCAAACATAGGGCCATAAAATCCCTGTATATTGCTGCCAAAAGGTCATGAGAACCGGGTTGTAAATCCAAAAATTTTGGACTTGTTGAGCCCAATTGCCAATAGAGGGAATCATAGTAACCAAGAGAATTGGTAAGGCCCACCCAGAGTGCGGAATGGCGGACCACCAGGTAAACACCATATGGAATGTAGTTGAAAGGAGGGATATAGAAATTTGGGGTTTTTCAATAAAATTTTTATTTGGGAAATAAAGTAATAAAAATTGACCAACAATCTTCTCAGTGCCTTGCAACTGATTAAATAGTGGTCAATTGGTGAAGATGTGGTCAGGATCCACAAATTTGGCCTAACTGGCAAATTGGATGGTAGAGGGGGGGTTTATTCTTTGGGAACCATCATTGCAAAATTCGGCAGCAGGCTGAGTCTCTGTCAGTTTGACCTCAAACATCTGGACCAGGGGTCAATTATGTTTCTGACAGTTAGCACGACGGTGTTTGGCCTGATGAGGGACAGGAATCCCTCAAGGCCATCCAATATAGGGATGGGACCATTTGGTTGGGAACAGGTTCAGGACAGCCAACCCACCCGCGCTTGGTTGATTAACCATTTGTTCAGTCGATAGAGGCCCATCGGGCGCAATGCCTGAATTACTATCGTAGGGTGACAAACTCTCAGCGATGGCACCCAATATTTGTTCTGCTGATTTTGGAGTTGAATCAGAACCGTCAGGCAATCCAGCCAATGTTTCATTCTTTATGCTTTTACAACCATTTGAATTTTGGCCATCATCCCGATTGCCACACAAATTGGATCTGACTGATTTCAGTTCAATATCGGCACAGATTTCACTGATTCCCTATAACAGTTCTGCCAAGGTGAGTGAGGAAATTGGGGATGGGATCCAAAGCAGATGAGCTATCACCCATCACTCGTCAACTACGTGGGTGAGATCGCCTTGGGTGATGAGGGATACTGCCATCCTCTTTGGTGTTTTCTTACTTGGGAATGGAAAGATAGCTCGATTGAGAGCCAAAGGACACTCCCCAAAACTTACACTACCAGTGAAGTATGTTAGAGAGATAGATATGGTGTAGAACCTGAGCACATTTTGTATATGGCAATAAAAATTATGCGGATATGAACTACTGAGGGCTTGTATTTGACATTTAAGTCAATGGGTGGCACTTATAAACTTACCCAAGCTAACTTGGAGGATTGACAATTTATAGGGAGTACCATTGAACATAATTTGTCTTTCCTCAAGTGTGACGGTTGAGGTTTATCCTCAGCATCACATTGCCCTGATCTTTGGTAAGACAGGGCAGGCTGTGTCTGTATGTATGGAGGAGGAGGGGGTGTTGGTTCTGGCAAGGACGCCTAAGGGGCTGGAGCTTGGAGTAGGCCAAGGAGCAAGATGGGCGTCCAAGCTGGAACAAAACGGAAAACGAGTAAAATGGGTAGTTTTGAGATTCGATTTGGATTTGAAAAGAGAATGGAATGAAACAGGTGCTTGGGAGTTTCGCGGTCTGATTGAAATTCAAAATGGAACTGGCGCGGAACCATTGAGGATTGGAACTGGTATGGAACCATTGAGTAAACATTCCACAATCCTGCTGTAAAGTCTACACCAAACATCATTCAGGTTGGCACCATAAGCTTATATTATATTATATTTTAGCTTTTAGCATGTGTATATAGGGAAGGAACTGGGAGCTGGAGGCTCCTCAGTTCTGTTTTCTATCAACTTGGCTAAATATTAAATAAAAGAACCTAAAATTCATATATTTATAAATTGGATTTATTTAAAAGATATTGCCTAACTGCAGCCATGTTTGGCTTAAATCAACAAGAATTGAACTTTGAGAGTGAGCTTGGGAGGGCTATTGCCTCCCTCTATACCTTATCTTGGAGTCAAGGCATGTTGCTGGGGTTAAGTATACTTGCAACTGTTTTTCAGGGGGTGTTTGTCCAATCTTGTAGCGCGCGCACCAGGAGAGTAGTATCAGGAGTCCTGTCAGCCCTATGGTCTTTAACATGGATCCTGTTGCCCAACTCATTCATGGCTCATTGGAAGGAGCCAGTGCGTTACATTAAACAGAACTCATTTACTTTCCTGTCATTGTGGTGGCAAGCAAAAGAGGTGCCAGAAGAAGTAGTGTTTCCAATGTGGTATAACCATACTGCAACACTCTTGATGGTGATATTCTCCACCACCTTTTTGCTTCATGAATTATACCAGGTTTTAGAGTGTGTGTCCCAGGATGGTGGGAAAGTGGTAGGGTCTAGGAAGGACAAAGGAAGAATTCCCACAGTTTTAAAATTGGAAGACTTGGAACTGATCCACCAGACGTTTAGCCAGGTTCAGTTTCAGGGACGTTTGACAAAGGCAGCGGGTGGAGAGGATTTGTTTGCCTTGCAGTTAAGTCAGGTTCTGTTGGCACTTCCAGTAAAACAATCAAACTGGGTATGAGAACTTTTAGAAGAGCAGTCAGGGTTACCCGTATCGGTGGAGGAATGTCTGGATTGGATTGACCGTGCAGCATGTCCAGATGAGGCGCAGGATTTGGCCTGGGCGGCGTTACTGCAGTGTGGTCAAGGGAAGAAGTCAGTGGAGGAGTATGGCCAGATGTTCCGCGCATTGGCAAGAGCAGCAAAGGCACCTGAGTCTCAGCTTCCGCGCATGTTTCACCAAAACTTGCAAGCTGATTTATTATTGGCAATGGCGGTGGTGAAACCTGCAGCGACGTTGGAGGAAGAGGTGGGTTTAGCCTTGCAGGTAGAGCGACAGTTGAGTTTGGTACAGGCCCATCAGGAATTTGTGTGACCCCAGGGGGATTCTGAGGACAGAGTGGTGGAAGAAGGGCAGGTTCAGAGCCCATACATGGTTCAAAGGGGTTTAGCTATGTGGAGGAAGGAAAGAAAAGTCAAGGAAATCCTGAGGGTATGGTTGAGGTGCGGGAGACAGGGATTCCCATCAAGATTACCACTCAGGATCTGAAGCTCATAATAAGAAGGCTCCTTATAATTTTTGCAAGAAGCTGGTGAATCCGGTGCCTCAAAATAAACTGCTTACTTCATCTTATCCTTATCTGATTTTGCCCATCAATGTGCTTGTGGGGGATGAAGGAAGGGATTGTGGTGAAGTTCTAGCTTTGATTGACACTGGAGCTTGGGAAAATTATGTTGAGGAGAAGTGGGCAAGAAGCCATAGATTGTCATTACAGAAGGATGGATGGGTGACATTGGCAGACGCCTCCAAAAAATGGCGGTATGGCGAGTGCAGGCCAAGGTCCTGTTGAGGCAAGGCCCAGAGGTATTTGGGGAGGAGTTCCACGCTGTAGCTCACCTGCCACATTTGGTGGTGCTGGGGATGAGATGGTGGCACCATTTCTGCCCACAGTTTGATATGAAGAGAGAGAGGGTTCTGTTGTCGCCTAGAGGTCAGGGGACGTGTGAATGGACGTTTCAGTCCCAAGGTTCGTTGGTGAAGCACGGGTGGAATCACCTCAAGTGTGCCAGTGGAAGGATTGCTGAGGGAGTATCAGGATTTTGCGGAGGTGTTTGAGCCTAAAGGTGATGCGCCTTTTTCACCTACAGGGGATTTTGCATTTGGATTCCAGTTCAAGGAAGGCTCTGAGTTACCAAAGGGCTGTCCAGTCTATCCGTTGAATCCACAGGCCCAAGAGGCATTGGAGGATTATGTCCATAAGATGCTGGATATAGGTTTGATTGTGCCTTCCAAGTTGCCAGTGGTTTCGCCAGTCCTGTTGGTTCCCAAGTCAGGGGGAGTTACATCCTTGTGTTGATTTCTGACGTCTTAATAAGGTGATGGAACCTGACCCCTATCCAATGCCACTCATAAAGAACATTCTGCCCATGGTCTCTGGGTGTGGGGTGTTCACCAAATTGTATTTGGTGGACGCTTTCAATCAAATTCTTGTTTGCCCTGAGCACCAGCGGTATACAGCATTCAAATGTCATCTGGGAAACTTTGAGTACAGGGTTATGCCATTTGGGCTATGCAATGCCCCTGCAGTTTTCCAGCGCATGATTGATCATGTATTGGGGGACTTAGTGGGTAGGTGTTGTGTTGCTTATATGGATGACATCCTGGTGTTTTCCAGATCGGCACAGGACCACGTGAGGGATGTGAGAAGTGTGTTGGAGGTGGTTAGGAACGCGGGCTTGAAGTTGAAGCCATCCAAGTGCAAGTTCAATAAGGAATCGGTGTCCTTCCTAGAGAATGTGGTCCTTCAAGAAGGGATAGCAATCTGTCCTGATAAGTTGTGGGTGGTGCAGGAATGGAAGGCTCCTGGGAATAGGACTGAAGTGCAAAGCTTTTTGGGGGTGATAAATTTCGTGCGGAGGTTTTCTAGGGATCTGGCCCAATGGGCTGTGCCATTGACAAGACTGATGGGAGATGTGCCGTTTGTTTGGTGGGAGGCTGAGGAGAGGGCATTTCAGAAAGTGAAGACGAGTCTGTTGACAGCCCCAGTTCTGGCACACCCTGACCCAAACAAACCATTCATGGTAGAGACTGACGCATCAAATTTTGCACTTGGAGCCGTGTTGTTGCAGGAGGGTAAGGATGGGGTTGAACATCCTGTCTGTTACTTCAGTCGAAAGATGGCACCAGCTGAAACCAACTATCCAGTTTATGATAAGGAACTTTGGCAATAGTTGCAGCTTTAGGGGAGTGGCAACACCACCTATTGTATGCCAGGCACCCGGTTGTCATCCGAATGGACCATTGAGCCTTAGAATACTATAAGTCCCCACACCTGATGAACCAGAGGCAGGCCCAGTGGCACTTAGAGTTGGTTCAATATGACCTGCGGATTGAATACAAGCCAGGAAAACAAAATATCTTGCCAGATTTATTGAGCCGTGATTCTGGACTGGTGTTTTCCAATGAGGAGTTGAGGAAATTCAATACAGCCACGATGTTGCCACAGAACCTGTTTGCAATGATCCAGGGCTAGAGATAAGGTATGGCAGGAAGAATCCAGACTGCACAGCAAAGATGTGAGCTGGGCCAATGGATAAGAGAAGAGACAGAAGAAGGTGAGGCAAGCAGGGGGCATGCAGGATTCTCAGTTTGGGGTGATATCATACGCCATGAGGGAATGATTTGGGTCCCTGTGAAGAGTCTTCAACAAGAGGTAATGGCAGCTAATCACGACCATCCTCTGGCAGGTCATCCTGGTCAAGAGAAGATGTTAGATCTTATTTGCCATCACTATTCATGGAGAGGTGTGGGTGCAGCAGTGCGGAAGTATGTTTCGCGTTGTGTGGTTTGCACCAGGGCAAAGGCCCAACGGGTGGCACCAGGGTGGAAATTGAAGCCGCTTCAAATTCCTTTCAGGCCATGGTCCTCAGTGAGTGTGGACTTTATCACAGGACTGCCCAAGTCACAGGGGATGGATGCCTTGATGGTGGTGGTGGATCGCCTGACTAAATATGCAGAGTTTTTCCCTTGTTGGTCAACCATTTCTGCAAAGGTGGCAGGACAGATTTTTGTAAATGAGGTTTTCTCCAGACATGGGGTGCCTGAAGAGATTGTGTCGGATTGTGGTCCACAATTTACATCTAAATTTTGGCTCCACATGTTGGGGAATCTAAAGATCAAGGCTTGCCATTCATCAGCATACCATCCTCAGTCAGATGGCCAAACTGAGAGAGTAAATCAGATATTGGAGCAATATTTGAGGTGCTATGTATCAGGGCGGCAGGATGACTGGGTATATTGGGTGAAGCTGGCTCAATTTGCTTATAACAATCATAAGCATTCATCCATGGGTATGACCTCATTTTTTGTAAATCACGGCCAACACCCAGAGGGTATGGGGCCCAGGGAGCAAGGTCGGAATCCAGTGGCAGATGAGCTGTCATGAGATACCCGGGACACCCTGGAGCTCCTGAAGAAGAATTTGGTGGTGGCGGTTGCAGCTCAGAAGAGGAAGGCGGACCAGCATAGATCTGAAGGTAGAGCTTTCAAGAGAGGTGATTGGGTCTTGGTGAATGCTCAGAACTATGCCTTGCCTGTAAGGAGCCAGAAATTGGGGCCAGTGGCATTGGGCCCATATCAGGTAGTGAGGGCGGTGAACGAGGTGGCATTTGAGCTGAAGCTCCCAGAAGGGTCAAGAGCCCATCCGGTGTTGCATGTATCGCAGCTCAAGCCATTCTTTGGCCAGCCACCTGAAAGGGCTTCTCCTTTATTTCCAGCTGGAGGAGGAGCCAAAGAGTATGAAGTTGAGGAGATTCTTGACACCAAAGTGTTGCAAGGACGTCATCCATTCTTGGTACGTTGGGTGGGTCATCCTATTGAGAAGTCCACATGGCAGTCAGCTAGAGATTGTGCCCAATGTCCTGAGAAAATCCAAGAGTTCTTCCTGTCTAGAGGGGGTGATGTGACGGTTGAGGTTTATCCTCAGCATCACATTGCCCTAATCTTTGGTAAGACAAGGCAAGCTGTGTCTGTATGTATGGAGGAGGAGGGGGCGTTGGTTCTGGCAAGGACGCCTAAGGGGCTGGAGCTTGGAGTAGGCCAAGGAGCAAGATGGGCGTCCAAGTTGGAACAAGATGGAAAATGAGTAAAATGGGTAGTTTTGAGATTTGATTTGGATTCCGAATCAAGAATGGAATGAAATGGGTGCTTGGGAGTTTCGTGGTCTGATTGGGATTCGAAATGGAACTGGCGCGGAACTGTTGAGGATCGGAACTGGCATGGAACCATTGAGTAAACATTCCACGATCCTGCTGTAAAGTTTACACCAAACATCATTCAGGTTGGCACCATAAGCTTATATTATATTTTATTTTAGCTTTTAGCATGTGTATATAGTGAAGGAACTGGGAGCTGGAGGCTCCTCAGTTCTGTTTTCTATCAACTTGGCTAAATATTAAATAAAAGAACCTAAAATTCATATATTTATAAATTGGATTTATTTAAAAGATATTGCCTAACTGCAGCCATGTTTGGCTTAAATCAACAAGAATTGAACTTTGAGAGTGAGCTTGGGAGGGCTATTGCCTCCCTCTATACCTTGTCTTGGAATCAAGGCATGTTGCTGGGGTTAAGTATACTTGCAACTGTTTTCCAGGGGGTGTTTGTCCATCTTGTAGCGCGCGCACCAGGAGAGTAGTATCAGGAGTCCTGTCAGCCCTATGGTCTTTAACATGGATCCTGTTGCCCAACTCATTCGTGGCTCATTGGAAGGAGCCAGTGCGTTACATCAAGTCAATCCCAAACTCAATTGAATATTGGATCCACTGAAAGAAAGATGTGTTTGCAATGATGTGGCAGTTGGGCAAACCAACTGTATTCTTGACATTGAGTGCATCAGAATATAAATTGGCCATTCTTGTTGCATCTGCTATATAACTTAAAGCATGGTGAGGAATTTACTGGTGAGGATCCCATAGTGGAGCTTTCAAGTTTACATCTTACAGTTTTGGTCAAAGTAGATCCTGTAACTTGTTGCTTGTATTTTAATAATCTTGTTGATACCATAATGTTTCTATTGCAATCAAAGCGCTTTAGTCCATTTGTTAAATATACAATTAAGTATTACTTCAAGAGGATAGAGTTTCAGCAACGTGGCAGTCCCCATGCACATATACTCCTGTGGCTTAAAAATGATCCTAAAGAAATGGTCAGTAAACACATGCCTCAAACAGTCAAACTTTTAGATGAGCTGTGTAGCGTCAATCCAGACAAACTACAATACCCATATAAGCAGATACATAAGCATACATTTACATGCTACAAGAAGGCACATGATAAAAATGACAAAAAATGTTGCTTTATGGCTCCATACTGGCCAATGTGCAGCACATGTGTGCTCATTCCAATGGCAAAGTATGATAGTTGTCAGAAACAGTTAAAAAAGAAGTTCACTGAAATGAAATTGTCACTTGAGCATGATGACCATGATACCTTAGATTCATTTCTTAACAGAAAATAATGTCTTCAATGATGAGGAATACAAAAATATAATTTGTTCAGGTATCACAAGGCCAATGGTATTCTTGAAATGGTCAATTTAGCACAAATGGTTAAACAATTTTCATCTATGGATAGAAAAAGTCCTCAATTTCAACATGGATTTACAATTCATACTTGAAGAGTACTCTTGTGCCACATATGTGGTTAAATATGTAAACAAAACCAATAGAGGCATTAGTAACTTACAACAGGAACTAATCAAATTGTGTGATGAATATACAGACAAAGACTATATGGAGTTAATAAAAGAGATGAGCTTGAAGATGCTGAACAACGTTGAAATGACCAGTCAGGAAGCAGCATGGTACCTCCTTCAGTTGGGTATGTCAGAAAGTAGCTGTAAAGTTGAAATGATTCCAACAATGTGGACTCATGAATGACATTGCATATGGAAGACACATGCTCAGATGGATAAGAAAGAGCTTGCTGGTGATTCAGTTGACGTTTGGAAGGAAAACTTGGTGCAGAAGTATGAATGATGCCCAAGTTAGATGAGTGATATAACATTGGCACAATTTGTTGCCAAGTACTATACAACAAAGGAAGGAACCTACAAAAAATGAGGTGAACCCAAAATAATATGCTACAGAAACTACAAGATGACTGATTTGATCAATTATAAGTGAGAGATGGTACTGTTGCACATACCATTCCTTAATGAAGAAGTTGATCTACTGGATTGTACTAAGTTTCTACAGATGTATGACAAATATGAAACCCAAATTATGGCAGCACAAACAGAATTTGAGTCAGCTATTGATATTGAAAAAACAATGGAGTACTGTAAGCAATTGATGCCTGAAGAGGATGAAATCAATGAGGCACAAGAAAAAAACCTGGAATTTGTAAAGAGCAAAGTGACAACTGATGACTTTGTGCAGGCTATAAAAGATACCAATGATGATGATATACACATGACACTGATGAAAAAATGTCTTACCTCATTTGCAAGCATGAAAATGTAATGTCATCTAAGGAGTATTGTGAAGCATTGTGACAAACCAACAAGGAACAACGAGACCTCATACTTGAAGCTATACATTGTATGTTTGACTATGGTAGTAAATATGAACCATTACAAATCTTCTTCACAGGGCCAGCTGGCTGTGGTAAAACATTCACTATGTGGTTAATGATGGAGACATATAATTGATTCAATCACCAACACAACTGTGCATTTAATGCATACATTGCTTGTGCTTCAACTGGAATTGCAGCAGCAGCAATCAATGGAACAACAGTGCATTCAGCCTTCAAAATATCCAATTCACGACAAGAAAAGGGACTCTCAGTGGAATCATTAAACTTATTCTGTACTGCTTTTCAAAATGTGCACATCATCTTTGTTGATGAATGCAGTATGCTAGGTGCTGGTATGCTGTCCCAAGTTAACAATCGACTCCAAAGTATTCTGCATGCATATGATAAACCATTTGGTGGTTTGAATATTGTCTTCTGTGGAGACTTGAGGCAGCTACCACCAGTATGCCAAATGCCAATATATAAACAAAGCAGAGCAACATTCTGCACTGACATCATTTGGCAATCACTCAATTACTACCCACTTACTCAAGTGATGCAACAGGCAAATGTAACATTCTCAGCCATCCTCACAAAAATTGGCAATGGAGCAACTCTAACCAATGAGGAGAGAGCTACAATTGAGAGTAGATTTGTACCAAAAGCGTATGTGGATGACCACTTTCCTGAAGCAATCTGGCTCTTCTTTTGTACAGTGGATGTAGCTGACCACAATTCTTTCATGTTACAAGGTGACAATGTAATCAAATCTATAGCTACAGATGCTTACTCTGGGTATAAGAATAATGAGCAATTAGTGAATGCTCATACAAAAGTACACAAGATGAAACCTAATGAGACTGGTGGGTTGCCATTCCTCCTAAAACTGATGTTAGGTAAACTGTACATGATAATCCTCCTGAAACTGATGTTAGGTAAACCATACATGATAAGAGCCAATATTGACACACTGGATGGACTTGTGAATGGTGCTATTGGAATATTATGTTATCTTGAGTTTGATTACTCTAATCCACAATGTGCCAACATAAAACGTTTGTGGTTAGAGTTTAAAGATCCAAAAATTGTAAATCACTATGAACAAAGTGTAGAGCACATGTTGCAACCATTGAAGGATTGAATGAGAAATGGGTACCTATCAGTAAGCGAACATCAACTATAACCCTCAAAAAAAAGTATTGAATTGCAAGAGGCACCAATTTCCTCTGGTTGAAGCTTGCGCTATAACAATACACAAATCACAAGGTAGCACATATGATATGGTTATATATAAATATAATCACACTCATGAGCAAAAGTTAGTCTATGTTTCTCTGTCAAGAGCCACATCACTACAAGGATTATACTTGACCAACAATAAAGGTGATCATACATTCCATCATGCTCATAGTAAATGTAACATTGAACTGAGCACTGAGTTTAATAATCTCAAAAACCACATTTTGGAAACAATCAGCAACAAGTCAAGACAATTCTTGAATCAAATTGTGAATAGTCCAACAGCTCTATCACTTCTAACATTTAATGTGCAGAGCTTACAAGCTCATGGTGATGATATATCCACTGATTCAGTACTTTCTCAAGTTAAAATTATGGCTCTCTCAGAAACTTGGATTGAAAATGACAAGATTATACATCTACCAGGGTATAAATTGGTGTCACAATTCAAACAAAACACAGTACAAGCTGGTGGTGTTGCAATATATGAGAGGGAAGACTCAGATCTGCAGGCAACTGAATATAATCTGCTCAAGTATGAAGAATCTATAATGCAAGTTAAACAAATAGCAACAGCACATGATTCTGTAGGTGATATTTGTGCCATACAGGTTACTATCAATGGTGAGTGCACCATACTGTTAAATGTATATATATCCCCAACTCAGATATGAAGAAAATACAAGAATTCTTCAAATTGAACATGATGGCATACAGCCCAAAGATTGCTGCCTTAAACAGAGAGATTGCCAAGTATGACTGCTATAAAAAACCATTGATTCTCAATGCTGATGTGAATATTGATTTAAAATCAGCTGATGGTAAAAAGTTTCTTGAGTTCTTACAAGAAAATTGGCATCTCCACCTCAATAATAATTTAGCAATCTCTACAACATGCACCAATACTTGCACCAATGGGGTCTTCACCTATAGTCTCAATCACCTGAAGACACAAAACTATATATCCTACTTCAGTCATCATAAACCTATGTTAAGCATTAGCCCTGCTCAATAAATTTATTTGAATATTTTTATTAGTTACTTTATTACTTAACACACCCTCATACTATCTGAAAAAGATAAAGTATCCTTTACCAAATTAAAAATCTTAAGAGCATGATAATATATTTTACCTTCCAGAAAGGCATAACATTGGCACAGTATGAAGAATCAGTTAGTCATTACCCACAATAATGGTACACTTACCTGGTGGGTAAAAGACATATATCATGCACTTAAGCTTTTTACCATAAGGTAAAAGCTCTAAATCATTTTTGGGTGAGTGGGTGAGAATTGGCAAATACTATCTAATAATTCACCAAATTGCTCACCTGAAACTCAACAAAAATCAGTATTAGAGTTTAAGTAGATTAAGTAGTTAGGATAATCAGCTCACACGAGGGCAACAGCAAAGCTGTTAGTTTGAGTGGCTCGAGAGTAGTGCTGCCACAGCCTATAGGCTATATATCAGTGTGAGCTTATCATCTGATAAACTTTAAATACAGTAGTGAAGCATGGGTATTTTGATAGGTTTATATATTCTAAAAACCTGCTTAATTTGGTTCACCTAATTAATAAAATACTTTTGGCAATTTAGGTAGAAGTTGATTTAGTAGTTTGGAAGATGTCACATACTCAATGATTTTAAGTATAAAGAGATGTTTCAGTAGCAGTTTGGTGTTATTTGATTGATTCGATAGGTTATTTTGTTTGGCCGAGTGGCTGATGGCTTTTATTCGAATCGATAGGACACAGTTTAGCTTTGAGGGGTGATTAATTATTGGTTGATTTGATAAGTTCAGTTAGGTTTACCTGAGTGGTTGGTGGATTTTGGTTGATTCGATTGAGCAATTAGATTTGGCTGAGTGGTTTTGTTTATCTATAATACAAAATCTAAATTAATAAATTGAAAATCTAATTTTATAGATACCTTAGCGAAGCACGGATAAATCGGCTAGTCTTATAATAAACAGAAAAATATCAAATTATTTCTATAAAAGCAATCTAGTATATATTTTCTAATAATACTAGCTGATTTACCCGTGCTTCGCTACAGTGTATAAAATTTCAGATATTCAATTTATTTATTTAGATTTTATATTATAGATAAACAAAACCACTCAGCCAATCTAATTGCTTAATCAAATCAACCAAAAACCACCAACTACTCAGGTAAACCTAACTGAACTTATCAAATCAACCAATAATTAATCACCCCTCAAAGCTAAACTGTGTCCTATCGATTCGAACAAAAGTCATCAGCCACTCAGCCAAACAAAATAACCTATCGAATCAATTAAATAACACCAAACTGCTACCCGAAACATCTCTATACTTAAAATCATTGAGTATGTGACATCTTCCAAACTATTAAATCAACTTCTAATTAACTTACCAAAAGTATTTTATTAATTAGGTGAACCAAATTAGGCAGGTTTTTAAAATATATAAACCTAATATCCAGATACCCATGCTTTGCTACAGTATTTAGTTTATCAAATGATAGGCTCAAATTGTAGCCTATAGGCTGTGCCAGCACTATTCTCAAGCCACTCAAACTAACAGCTTCGCTGTTGCCCTCATGTGAGCTGGTGAGCTGATTATCTACTTAACTACTTAATCTATTTAAAACTCTAATACTGATTTGTTTTTGTCTTCACCCAAATAGATTAAACTTATTAGACTCGATAGGAGAGCAATTTGGTGAATTATTTGATAATACATGCCAATTCTCACCCACTCACCCAAATAGATTAAACTTATCAGACTCGATAGTTTCAGATTTGATCTTATTTGCCAATTCTCACCCACTCACCCAGATAGATTGAACCTATCAGACTCAAAGGTTTCAGATGTTAGTCAGTCAATCAGTACGTCAGTCAGTGAGTTAATTGTTTTATTAAGTAGTATTTGAAGTTTTTAGAATATTGCTTTGAAAAGCCAGAAGGATATTTGTACTTAAACAAAACTGTTAATGCCTTGTACGAGTTTGAATATTTACTAAAATTTGGATGAATTTAAGTTAATTTTATTAGTTTATAAATAAGTTAATAAATAGCATTTGTTAGGGCTCTAATTAATCTTAAGGTTTAGAATTTAATCTCAGTTATTAAATTTATATTTTTTAGCTAATGTATAAATTTTTGTGCCTGAACCATATGTTTCTCAGATACAGGTATCCTGCTAAAGTGCTCAGAGCATCAGAGATTCCTCAATTTATTTGGCAGATAAATTATGCACTTCACTTGGCCGAGTAGGGACTCAGGGCAGTTTTAAGCGAGCCTTTGTAACTGAAAGTGTAGCACACTCTGCCATCAATAATAAAGAGTCAGAAGTGTGTGATGCAGTAATTGTGGGTGGGGGTGCCGCTGGCCTAGCTCTTGCCTGTAAATTAGGTTCGTTCTATATGTTTTTATAATTTGGGTTGAAATCAAATATCCTGTTGTTTTTAGCTTGCTTAGATTAACTGTTTTTTTTGAATAGTGCATAGCCTTTCTCTTTCAGAACTAGTCATGCATGGTCCTAAAATCACGGTGGTGGAAAGAATTCCACTTGCCAAACCCAATAGCAGTTCAACTGAGTCTCCTAAAACTTACTCTAACCGAGTAGTTTCGTTAACACCTGCCTCTACAGAATTTCTACAAGAGATTGGAGTTTGGGAGCATTTAGACCATACTCGTGTTCAGGCTTACCAACAAATTCATGTGTGGGATGCTTTGGGAGGAGGTATGCTCAAGTTTGATTCACCTACATATATGGCATATACGGTCGAGCTGAGCAACCTATTGGGTGCGCTCATGAGTAGGCTACAAGGCACGGGAGTTGAACTTCTGGAGAATACAGTCGTTATGGGAATTTATCTTTCTGGATCAGATGATTGGCCACGAGTTGAGCTGAGCGGAGGGCGGTTATTACACAGCTGACTCTTAGTGGGGGCTGATGGAGCCAATTCTCCCGTTAGGACCTTTGCTGGCATAGAGTCGATGGGGTGGGATTACAATCAATACGGAGTGGTTGGTACACTGGAGACGAGCCATAACCTTGCTGATTGCGCTTGGCAGCGGTTTTTACCCACTGGCACCTTGGCACTTTTGCCACTGGATGCCACCCATTCCAGTATGGTATGGTCGCTGCCACCTGAATTTGCCAACAAGCTGCATAAGCTGCCTTTGGAGAACGTTAGCCGCCTAATTCAAGCCGCACTGACAGCAGCGCCTGAAGATGTGGAATTCTTTCTCAAACAAATCAAGGCTGAAACCCTGGTGGATGAGGATTTGGATCTTAGCTGGCGGGCCCCTCACCCTTATCCTGAAGGCTTACCTTTGATCATTTCGGTAGTTCCAGGGTCGATTGCGGCATTTCCCCTAAGGATGCGCCACGTTGACTGGTATGTTGCCTCTCGGGTGGCCCTAGTGGGGGATGCCACTCACACAATTCACCCGTTGGCAGGCCAAGGTCTGAACCTTGGGCTCGCAGACACCAACAGTTTAGGTGCGCATCTAACACGAGGCCTTCTCGGAGGCAGTGATATTGGATGTCTAACCCTGCTCCAGGGTTATGCCTCTGACTGCTACTTGTCTAATCTGGCGATGCTTGGGGTGACCGACAAGATCAATCATCTTTTCCGAGCGTCAGATCCCATCCTCCCTGCGCTGCGGTCCTTTGGATTCAATATTTTAGATAAATATTTTCCTGCTATTAAAAATGCAGCTGTCAAAATTGCCACCAAAGGTTGGGCACTCTAGCAATTTAATAAACAGTTCAGCTTTTAAAAAGTGTTATTGCATAAAGTGAGATTGCATATGACAGATCTGACTCTTTTATGAAAACTGGATTTGAACAACTAAAACAGAGACGGTAACCTCATGACTTGTTTTGCTCCTAAACAAAAACTCTATAATCAAGAATTTTATTAATAATAGGTAAAAAAAGGTGTTTTATTTAGAGTAATCAAGCACTATTTATAATGTTTGAAAGGGAAAGTAGAATAAGAGGGATCTTCAGGGTAGAGTCATGGGACCTGTAGGAAAGTCCCAATACTGGGATCAGTGGAAAACTTTGCTTCACATGACTTAGGAAATGGGGATGTAAATATTTCCAGCTGTTAATAAAGGTTTGAACCCCATTCTAAAACTTATCCACCCATTTGGATTCATGCCCCTTGAATGGAGGTAATGACCCTTCCCCTGGACAAGGCTTTCACCTAATCCAGGGAGAATCCTGATAGAGCCCTCCAAGCCTTGGCCTAGGGGAGCAAGTTGTGGCCTGAGGGTTTAGGTAAATGGAGGACTCAAGTTCATGGGCATATGAAGCCTCAGGCGTAAGGCAGACCAGGTTGGTGTTAGTAAGGAGTGCCTTGACATAGTGGATGTCACAGTATGTGGAAGCATGGAATGGGTTGCTGTTGTTGCACCCAATGGAGTTGTGACTATACAAGGTTATAGAATTCTTTTTTACCCATTTGACATCCAGACAGAGCAAGAGGCAGCCTATGTCCTTATGGATAAGGTCGTCGGGCAAGGCAAAGGTGAGGCGGGGATGCCCAAACTTGGGAGCGTCTCCAGCAATGCCTTGTTCATGTTCATGCTTGATGACCTCAATCTCAGTGGCAAGGTAGCATGGCATAAGGCACTCGTGGTCATTGCACTTGAACTGCATGGTTATTGACATGGGTGAAGCCATAGCTGCCTTGAGCAGGGGCTCCTTCTCAGAGTTGGAGACCTCAGCAAATACCAGGCGGCCATCTTTGGACATGGCGAAGGTGGGGCCAAGTTTAGTGGATGCGAGGGAGGCCAGCTTGGGCTTGAGGGCTGAGATCCTCAAGATGGCAGTACGGTTCAAGTAAACTATGGGAGCTTCTTCAAGCTGGTCATCTTGGATGTAGAAGGGGTGGTAGCCCTAGACTTGCGCTCGGCGCCAGGTTGAGGCTCTCCAACCTCCTCACTCTCATGGAGAGCTTCATCAAAGGCATTGTTGAGGGTGTGTTCACTGAGGGCAGGCTTCTGCAGTTTGGGGGGCCTGGCATGCAGCTCATGGTGACAGATGTTGGTGATGGGCTTGACATGCTTCTCAGGGAAGGCGCCCTCAACCATCTTGACCTTGGACTGGCTCTGGTTGTCATTTTCAATTATTGCACAGACTTTCTCAAGCGGGCTGCTTGTTTGGGAGGCACGATTTTTGGTCTCAAGGTTATTCTCAGGTGTTGCACATTTGTGACTGACATGCATTAACTCCTCTATATTGGGACCCTCAGTTTCTCCTAGCTCCTGGCCTAACTTGCTTGCCATCTGAACCTGGCATCTTTCAATCACTGTATCCACCAACAGATCCAGGTAACATTTGGAGGAAATATCATTGTTAGCAAGCTTCATAAGCGAGTGACCCCACAAGCTTAGAAGCTGACCAAATGACTTTAGGATGTGGTCCCCTGAAGGTTCTGATAGGGGGCCTCTTCAAGCGATGCCAAGTCCTCATCTCAGGATTGGGGTGAGCAACCCCCACTTGTAATCAAAAGTGAACCGTGCAACAAGGTTGGTGAGAGAAACGCGGCGTGGGCTGGAAGGTTGGCATCAGTAGTGGAGGTAGTATAAGCTGGTTCCTTGCGCTTGGCTTTTTTGGGATTCTCATCTTTGTTAGGATCGGTGCTATCCCAATCGGAGAGTCAAACTGAGTAATCTAGATTAATTATTTTATTAATATTTGGCCCAATCTTGGGAGGGGCGCCATTGAAGTTTGAAAGTGGTAGCATTGCCAGAAAGGAGCTATTGAGCTTATTCTCAATGGTGTGAAGGTAAGAAGTCCCAGATATTTTGCCTGGTGTTTGAATTGCATCATTGTACTGATTATCTTTGAAGCTTCCCAAAGATTCTTGAAGCTTGCTGCCTTTGTTGAGACTAGAAATTGGTTTTTGACTTGCCCCAATTTGATCAGTTTGGTGTGGTTGATGTTTGTTGGCCACATTTGATTCATTGTGTGACACTTTTGGGCCCAATTTGGTTATGCGCTTTGTTTCCACTTTTGGCTCAAAAGCAGCTGAGTGGGAATTGACATCATTGCAGAGAATTAGGTACTAATTGCCTAAATAAATACCATTATTTGAGTACACTTCATCAACCTCTATTTTTGAATCAGGTGGGTCAAGTGGACTCAGAGATTAGAGTTTTATTAGCCTCATCAGTTGGACCATTTTGTGGGGCACTTATAAAAAGAATGTTAGGAAAAAAAGTTGTGATCTGGGAATTTTGATTGGAAATAGAATTTGATGCGGTTAATTTACCTTTGGAATGACTTGAATAGATTTCAGTTGATTGCTGAAAACAGTAAGGAGGATCTAGTTCATAGCATAGGTCATCATCATCATCAAAATCCTCACAATATAAGTCAAGACTTTTTAAAAAATTAATGTGAGCTTGATGGTCTTCATCCAGATTCTCAGAATAAATTATTGATTTATTTCTCTCTTTGGTCAAACCCCTTTCAGCTCCATTAGATTCTGGTTCAGGGTTTGGAAAGCTTTGAACTTCTTTTTGACTAAACTGTTCTAGTTTTCTGAGAGATTCCCCCTTTGACTTTAATATTTTTATATTTTCTTTAGATTTATTTGAGGGGGACCTTTTTGGTTTTTTGATCTGGTATTGTTCCAACTTGGTATAGTATTCTTGGAGCATTTTCATAACTATATTTATAGCTATCTCATAATAATATCTAGCTCTAGGGAGGTTAAAAGATTTATAGAAAGCTCTGTTCAATATTTGAGTAGCCACTCTCTTGGCATAGTCTTTAATCAAATTAAGTTGATTTTTATTGAAGCCCATAAAGCTGCTCGAGATCTTGCTTCCCCTGGTTTTTTTTTAGGTTATAGGTAAGCTCAGTAAGCAAGTAATGAACTGTGTTGAGTAAGCTCTGATAGCCATTGACACAGTCAAACTTGAGATAATAAATTTCTTCCATCTCATCAGACCTTAGGTTTGAGAGTTTTTGGAAGCAACATGCGGCTTATAAATTGTTACCCTTTTTCTGAACATATAAGTTCTTGTGGTAACTCGGAAGCTCCCTGGCAAGATCACCATTTTGTCAGACCACCAGGGGAGAAGCTCTGGTAGCACAACTTTCTGAAAGGGGTGCTTCAAAGTTCACTCTCATGGGTAACCTCATGACTTGTTTTGCTCCTAAATAAAAACTCTATAATTAAGAATTTTATTAGTAATAGGTAAAAAAAGGTGTTTTATTTAGAGTAATCAAGTACTATTTATAATGTTTGAAAGGGAAAGTAGAATAAGAGGGATCTTTAGGGTAGAGTCATGGGACCTGTAGAAAAGTCCTAATACTGGGATCAGTGGAAAACTCCACTTCATATGACTTGGAAAATGGGGATATAAATATTTCCAGCTGTCAATAAAGGTTTGAACCCCATTCTAAAACTTATCCACCCATTTGGGATTTATACCCCTTGAATAGAGGTAATGACCCTTCCCCTGGATAAGGCTTTCACCTAATCCAGGGAGAATCCTGATACTAGGTTTTATAAAATATACATCAGTTAAGCTATTGACACTTTATATTTCTGATATTTATAAGAAAACTGTTAATTTTAATCCCAATTTGTTATATTATTAATTTTTTAGTCGGTTAGCCAACTTTGAAGGGTGTACTTTTTATTCTATTAGTATTCCTCCTCCTATTATGAAGAACTGTTTATGAAGCTACCCAAGGCTTCCTTCAAAAATTCAAGACATTCACATAGCTCATGAAACATGGCAATTTTCTCCATCTTCTTTAAACTTGTTGCTAAGCCACTGGTAGATGGGCCAACAAAAATCTATGAGGCACAACCTGAGATTACTTAAGAAAACCAAGCTTACCTTCAATAGAGGTTATCTGCAACCCATACTTCACTTTCTTGCCCAGGACCAGTTCACCCAGCTCCTTTCCCAAAAAGCATATTATTTTGGGTGTCAATAAACTTAATTTTGACTTGAGTTGGGGAACTGCCTCTCACTTCTCTAATCTTGATAACTCTGCACTAGAGACCATCAGCTGCTTTACCAGATTTGTCAGCCCATAACAATATTCAGAAGGCATTAAATAATCATCCTCATAAATCAGTGCCCTATCTACAAGTCCTACCAGAGATTAGATAACCAAAAAGCTGTAAAAGATTTATAAAGGCACTCCCAAAATATGTTTTTCTTGGAGCTGTAATGATGGCCAAGCACTGAACTCATTTTTTCCAGATTTATGCCAACAAAGATAATATCCAAGTTGGATGCAACAATATTGGTTAGTGGCTCCAATGTGCCTGTTGTTAAATAGTACTATAGAGCCTACCAACAGCAACATGCCTTTTCCTTTTCTTTCACCCATTCTTTGCTTTTGATTCCAACCATCTACCATGTATAAGATACATATAATGGATATTGTATGGCTAAATAAAATATACAAAATTTGGAGTCAATAAATTGGGACAATTATTGCAATTTAAGTAATACCGAGGTAATTAAATATACTTATACCAGTAATCTTGTCTATGCTTTCAAAATTTATGAGTTAAAAGTTAGTTGATAGATGTAAAAACAACTAGATGATTTCATAGATCTCAGTTTCGGATTTCAGGTGTAAATTTTGACAGATCTTAGTACTCACCCTTTCTATAATTCCATTATGCAAACCATATAATGCACTCATTTGGTTCACGTTGTATAGTATTAAATGTATACGCTTAAAATTGTTCGAAATAACTGACGATAAAATAATAAATGTACGCAATCCAAGTATAAAATCACATTAATAGATTTTAAACATCTCCATATATATTGGTTTGCCTCAAATAGAGGTATACTTTTAATTTGTCACTTGATTTGATGCACCGCTATATCTTACTATAATAAAAACAGATCTTGACATATATTAATTTTTAGCACTAGGTGGTCCCAACCTAATGGGGGTACACCGATCTTGGCCTGTATTAATTTTAAGATATGTTTGTTTGACTATTAGCAATTAATTGACTTCTATTTAGCTAGGTATTAACTTTTTACTGTAAAGAATTGCTATAGTATTAATGACTCATTTAACAGATATATAATGATCAACAAAGAATAGAAAAATATACAAGCAAAGTATAATCTTAAGCTTTTATATTAAACTATAATTCATGCGGCTATTGTATCTATAAAAAACTAGCATACTGCAACTCCACTTGCTTTGTAAATCTTTCTGTTTTAGTAGGTAAACTATTTTATATAACCTAAACTTAAGATTCTAAACTGTATTGATATACGATTTACCTTTATAGCATTTCCTTCTTTTAAAAGTTACTAATTTTTTGAAGCAAATCATTTTAAGGCATGGCTTTAGCGCTAAGTGCAGATTATATCATCTGCTTCTTAGTTTTCTAACGTTATCTCAATCTTGACTGATGGCCGAAAACTTCATCAGAGTTAAAAAGGACTTTTTGATTGTTAGGTTATATTTTACTCATAAAACTTAATTCTATATTTTATATTAAATTCATTTTTTGATACTAAACTCTCAAAGTGTAATATAAGTAATTGTTATAATTTAATGCACATTATAGAGAAACATATTTTACTAGTAAAACTTGTTAAATTATAAACTATCAAATTGTTGCTCCAATTTGTCAGATAGATGTATCTAGTCCTTCAATATTTTGATAAGTATAAAGTTATTTTTAGAATTTATAAAAAATGTAGAAGACTTTAGTTTTACTAATACATAGCATGGTTAAAACTTACATGGATTCTGGAAATTTTAAAAGCTTATATATTTTATATACTTAAAGAAGTTAGATAGACCCCCTTGGGTTGGGACCATCTAGTACTAAAAAGAAGTTAGATAAAGCTTAGTATATATTCAAGATCCTTTAACTCCTTAAGTAGAAGTTTTATACTCTATTGTAACCTTTATTTTTGATTATAAACATATAATGTGCCTGATATTATTAAGAGATATACATAATGTAAGTAAAAATATAATAATAGACTTGAATTAAAAATTTATAGTTATTATTGACATAGCTTATAATATAACTTAACCCTTTCAATAATTTTCTGCATATATGCATCCAAAATATGAAGGCTTATGCAAATCTAAAAATGCATATATGCATTCAATAAATAAGGGGTATGTTAGTGTTTTTTGGTTTGCATACCCTAATATTTGGATGCATATATGTGTTTTTAGATTTGATTAAGCCCTATTTTTGGATGTATAAATGTGAAAAATCACTGAAAGGGTTAATCAGTCATAATGTACCTATAAACTTTTACTCAGTTATCATAATACATGTAGTTTGTAAGTTGTCACTTAAGCTAAAATAAATGCTTCTAATAATATACCTTTTATAAAGAGGTTAATTGTTAATATAATAGTTATATAAAATATTTACTTTGAAGATCATATATATGTAAACCAACATGTCAGTACAGAGATTAACTATTATATACCTTTTTTACTTCAATTTCAGCATTTTACATTTGGATTTCAACATTTTATACTTTGATTTCAATATTTTAAAAATAAATTCCAATATTTTATACTTCAATTCAATATTTCATATTTTAATTTCAATATTATACTTCAATTTCATTATTTTGTGTGTTAATTTCAATATAACACTTTAATTTCAATACTTTACACTTTAAATTCAATATTTTATAATTGAATTTAATATTTTATAATTCAATTACAATATTTTTAGCTTTAGTATTTGTATCATATCTAGTGCTAACTACAGACTCACTGATTTCCTCAGATCAGTATTTTCTTTTGGTAGATTATAATATGATATAGGGGATATATAATAATTTTTAAATACAAAAAAGAGTGGGAATCAATATACTTGCACCATTTCAGCAGTAATAAAATAAAAACATCACTAAAAATTGTGCTGAGATCAAAATATAAAATATTGAAGTTGAAGCATAAAATATTGAAATTAAAAACAAATTATTAAAAATAAATTATAAAATGTTGTAAGTTGATTTATAAAATATTGAAATCAAAATACAAAATGTTAAAACTTTTCTTTCTCGTTGCAAACACTTTTGCAACCCATTCAATTCAAGACTAAATCTAGTTTCATAATCTCATAGAGGGGATTAGTCTGCGCCTATGTCTGGGAGCAGTTGGGCAAGCAAGGCAAGAGGAGCAGGCGGAAGGCCCGCGGCCTCTAACGTTCAAAAATGCCCTGGAGAATCCAGTGGAATAGAAAAAAATCTAAAAAAACTGGCGGTCACAATTTCCCTGGAGATACTTATGTGGCAAGCACAATGCAACCAGTACATCAACATGCCACATTCCCAGCCACTTTTGTCAGTGGAATTTGGAGTCCGTGTGTATCTGGACATCCAAAAAATAGCCCTATGGGAAAAATTTTATGAAGATGTACACAAAATTTTCCTGACCGCAGTGTACGTTCCACCTCACTCCATGTCATGCAGTTGGCTGGACCTAGGTTTCAAAAGCAAAATAGTAGCAGATGAGGCTGCAGCAGTGCGCATAGTGGTTGACCTCCCCGAAGGGCAACAGATCATTGAAACTAAATGCACCAGGTGGACAAAATCAAACCACATTTTCCTCATGTTTGACTTTTTACCTACTACAGTAAAATGTGACATTTTGGAGCAACACCTGAAAGATGGTCTTGCTATATATGGCAAAATATAATCTTTTGAAATGCAACGTTTCATGCTGATGCCACACCTGTGCACCGGCAAAGCCATCACAGTTCTGACCCCAACTGAGGAGATCATGAAGGACCTAACCCAGATCCCACACTCCAACTTTATTGATATCACAGGGCACACCACCCACCCATTCTGGGTAACTGTGGACAGCGCACCCCCTATTTGCACCTACTGTGATGTGTTCGGCCATAAGGCACACATGTGCCCTATCAAAGAGGGTGTCACATTCCAAGAGCACCCCTCAGCGGCCATGGCCAGCAGAGAGGCGCACTACAAACCAACTGCAAGCACCAAGGAGGCTTTCCCGTGGGGAGCACAAGGCTGCTACCTATTGGTAAAGCCCATCTCCCCACAGGAGCGGAAGAAGGCTAAGCAGGCCCATAGGACCACAGCCAAGGAAGCAGCCAAGGCTACCACCACTATCCCATACTCACAATGCCAGGAGGACATGGAGAATTTTGCAGTGGAAGCAACTCGGGAATCCATCACCCAATCAGATTGGGAGGCCCATGCCAAATGGGCCACTCAATCTGAGGATCTGATGGGAGATTCAATCTCACCCAATCGCTGCACCCAAGCCCCGGTCAAAACTGACTTGGGACCTATCCCAACCAAAAAAATTTTTTTGCCCCACTTGACGGTGCACCGAACTTATCTGCACCGCAAAAAATTCGTTCGACGTCAGGAAAACAAAAAGCAAAGGCCAAAGCCAATGCAACTCTTTTTTATAAAAATTAATAAAAACCCCAATAGCATTGCTGCTAATACCCACGCTGCTATGAAAGCCTGTGGGGACCTGGAAGAGGCTGGTGGGCCCGGGGGCCCACCCCTCGCACCTAAGGTGCGATGGGGGAAACCTTCACTCTAGGGATACTGAATATCACCGGACTCAAGGCCTCCCCATCCCAGGCTAGGAAACTGAGTTTTTTACAAAACAATTTACCCGTGGATATCCTGGCTATCCAGGAGTCCCACTGTCCACAAGGTTCCAAGGAAGCTTGGAAAACAATGCTCCTACCATCCCTATCCTTTTGGTTGAAGCACTGTGGGGTGCTAATTTGGAAAAACAATTTTTTCAAATTTATATCTTCAGAAACATTCCTAAATAGCTGAGTGCTTGTTGTCACCTTCTCATGGGCCAATGTTGCACACACAATCATCAACATTTATGCCCCAAATGGTGCACAAGAGCATCAGGAATTTTTCTCATTGGTCAAATCCCTCCCGCTACCCCCCAATTCTTTCCTAATTGGTGATATGAACTGTTGGCTAACCTCACCAACAGACTGGTGGCCACCCTCACCCCATGCCCCACAGGGTCATATAGAACTATGCATTCTAAAAGCCACCCTTGGGTTAATGGATGCGCTGCTGTGACATGCCCCACTGCTCAAAAACATGACGCATCCCCACATCCACAATGGCCAATTAAAGTCCATGACCCGCATCGACCTTATTCTAGCGCTGGCGAAATTCCAACCCCACATCTCCCACTTCAAAACAATGAAAATAGAATTCTCCGACCACCGACTGGTCTTGATAACATACCACTTACCTGTCACAGTTGCAAAGGCCCCACATTGGTGTAAAATCTGCCCCCCAGAGCTCGCATCGCCAGGATTTTCCACGTGGGTGGAAGAGGCAACTTTGGCAAAATCATTTGATGCACCGTTTTGTGCGGACCCCATTTCCACATGGGCAACTTTCAAAGAAGACACTATCCGCCACTATTGCCATCTCTCATCCAGACGCTCACAAGCCACATCAGCAGTTATATTGTGCACGCTGGCAGAATTGGCCCACTTGGAGTCCAATATTCTAGCCTCAGGATATAGCCCTGCATGGGGCCAGAAGTGGGCGGAGGCAGCCGCCCACCTCAACGCACTTGAAAGGCAACACAAACATTGGGTTTGTGTCCAATACAGGGCCACACGCATCACTAAAGGTGACAAGTGCACCGCATACTTCTTCAAAATTTTTTTTGCACCACGCCAGAGCGTGGCCTGCACACAGGTGTGAAGATCGGTAATTCTATTGTGGATACACCAGCTGAAGTGGCAATCAAAATGCAAAGATATTACTCCAAGTTATACCAAGCTGAACCAATTCAGCTGGCCAAAATGATGGAATTTCTCGACAGAGCTCATATCTGCACCATTTTCTGATACCCAGAAATAATGAATTTAATTACTCTGAACAAATTATGGACTACCATTTGCGGTGCGCCAAACTGAAAATGCCCAGGCCTAGATGGCATTCCATATGAGTTCTACAAAAAATATTTTAAATATATATCCCCATTGCTGCTAGCCTCACTCAACCAAAGCCTGTTGGAAACGCGCCTCCTACCAGGAGGACATGAGGCCTTTACGGTCACACTCTTCAAGAAAGGGGATAGGCTAGACTTAGCCAACTGGCACCTCATTTCTCTAACAAACACAGACACCAAAATTTTAACAAAAATCATGGCTAACCGTTTAGGGACTGTAGCATCTGCCACCATCTCCCCAGAACAATTCGGTTTCATCCCCAGAAGGTCAATTTGGGATAACGTGCACTCTGTGGCTAATGTGTGTCAGTCCACAGCCTCTGGGGCACTTGTATTATTGGACCAACAAAAGGCCTATAATAGAGTAAACTGGGAATACCTTAGGGCCTGCCTCCAACAATTCTGCCTACCTCCCCGCTTCATTATCTGGGTGATGCTGCTCACGGAATCTGCAACAATGGCAGTGCGGCCCAGGTTTCCTAACGGAAGTATTCCGTCCTCAAAGGGGCCTGCGACAAGGGGACCCCCTGAGCCCACTCTTATACAACTTCAGCCTGGACCCACTACTGCGAAATGTGAATGCCCAACTCACTGGGGTCCATGTGCCAGGCCAAACCCCAGTCAAGATGATGGCATTTGCAGATGATTGCGTGGTGGGGGTGTCTAATAACAAAGATGCATGCGTGCTTGAAGCCCTCATCCAGGAATATTCCTGGGTAAGCAACGCGGCACTGAACACCTCCAAAACTGAAATCATCCTCCTTGGTCGGTTTCAGAACTGCTGGGCCCCAGCAAGTAGTTCCCAACCCGGCCCATCTGCTCGCCCACGTCCACGCCTTACTAACTCAAAACACACCGCTCCACTGGTGCTCCCCTTTGTGCCAAAACCTACCATAAGACCGGTACGCCATCTGGGCGTGTGGTTGGAGGCAGGTAGATATGCGTCAGCAGTAATGGAGTGCCATATACTGGACAACGTGATAAAGCGAATCGCCTCTCTCAGAGCCCACCCTTCTACCCTCACTGGCAGGGTTGTTCTTGCCAACTCTATGCTCCTATTCAAAGTCTGGTTTGGAGCCCACGCCATCCCCTTCTCCCCAAGCTTCTTCAAATCCCTGTATGCTTTGCTACAAGGTTGGCTTTGGTCTGGCCGCCCTCCACCAGTACGGCTAGAGGTCATGTTTGGACCTCATCATCATGGTGGCATGGGCCTACTTGACTTCAAAGCCCATGCCGCCAAGATCCTGGGCACCTGGATTGCAGCTGTCACTGCTCCTACACTCCCATCCCAACACTGGTCCCGCGCGGCCCACTCCAACTTTTCCTGAGCCTTGGGCCTCAACAATCCATCAAACCCCCACTCCCTGATGAAATACCTCGCATCACACACATCAGCCACAGGTCCTCATGGGACCAAAACCCACTACAAACAAATCCTACTCTCCATGCGAAGCGCAGAGTGGAGAATTTGTATTAGTGGACATACAACCTGAAGAGGCTGCCCCTCTCCTCAGTTCACACAAGAGGTACAGGGGCTACCCATCCATGATGGCGTGATCCCCATTTGACCCTAAGTCCTATCCAGGGTGGACTACCTGGACATGATGGACATCCCTTATTCCACTGAGACCCAAAAGACTATCTGGAAATATGCACACCATCCTCTGTTGCAGCCTCAAGTCCGCTCCCATGTGTGGCGCTGCCTGAGGTGGGTGTATCGTACAGCTGAGCGCTCTAATGCTTTACACTCATCCTGTGTCGTGTGTGGCCAGTATGGAACGCTGTTTCACCGCCTGGAGAAGTGCCCCACCTCTAAAGTAATATGGCGCGAAGCTCAACGTCTGCTAGGCCAGGATCAAACACATCTCTTCAGTCTGTCAAGATATATGTTTGCTTCATCAATGGCCTCCCCCTCCCACCCTCCCTCCATGCTCTGGTGGTTGCAATCGCCATGTGGACTATCCACACGATTGTCTTGGATGCCATTGCTGGATCCATCCCCACCCTCCCTGAAGCTGTCCACAGACTCCATTCTCATTTGGTGGATCACTTTCAAGCGTGGATGTTTGGATATCTCCCACCGCGTCACTGACAGCTGGTCTCCTCCTGGTTCCCAGTCTGGTTCATCAAATCAGACCCCTTCCTCCACACGTGCTCAATAGTGGCTACGTCCCCTACACACGTTCCCTCCCCTTCCCATAAGTGGCGTTCCCGCTGGCAACAAGAGATAGCATCGCTTCTCTGGGGTGCCTCCCCTGGTACTAAGTTTTGTCTCGTCTGAGTCATATTCGGAAGTGTCCAGCCCATGGTCAGCCTTCCCTGCAATAAATTTAAATTTAAAATTTAGAATACAAAATGTTAAAATCAAAATATAAAATATTAGGGAGGATACTCCAGTGGTAGAATAGGGACCTCTTCCACTGCCTCCCCGAGTTCAATCCTGATAATAGACTTTGGGTAGGGGACAATTTTGACTGTGTTAGTTTTGCACACCAATGCCACGAACCAAGATAGCAAATAGCAAAGGTGGTCCATGGAGTTTCTGGCCTATCATACGCCATGCATGGAGGTTTTCCAGGTTTTATCCTCCTTTCCCATTTTCTTCACTTTCTTAATTGGTGCATTTCATCCCCAGGTTAGCCCACCTTGAATAAAATTCAAAATATAAAATAAAAAAATATTAAAATCAATTTGTAAAATATTGAAATTAAAATATAAAATGGTGAAATTGAAATATAAAATATTGAATCTTTCTTTTGCTTCAATACCTAAATTGAAGCCAAATTCAGATTTTTTTAAAAAACATAAAACATGACTGCTCAATCAAGCCAAAGCTTACCAATATTGATGCAATTGATGCCTGCTGCCCCAGCCTGGGGTGGTGTGGTGCTGCCATCTGGAATCTTTTGGCCACTGCCAAAGCATGCCTGGGCTGGCTCTGCTAGCCCTCCCAATGCTACCAGGCATTATGTCCCCCTTGGGACTTGGCCCACCACCTTGCAAGCTCTTAGGTGGTGCTCTGGAGCCCTTTGGTGCTCCCACAGAGCAATTTGTGTTTCAGCCTCTGGGTCAAATATAGAAATTTCTTCCCATATGCAAGTGCAGCTATCATCAAGATGGCCACATCAGTTTTCAAACCTGCTGGCTATATTAACTTCTACCCCTTTAAGGGGTACTTTGACCTCAGCTTCCTCTCTGAAGCTGATGCAGTGGCAGCAGCCAAACTGCAATTAATTTATAAAAAATTTCTTTGCCCACTGTTTGCACTCAGCTCCTGGATGAGACTACTTTTGTGGTCCAATTTGCCAGGTTACCCTCCTTCCTTTCCCCCAAATGCCTCCTCCATGAGCTCATAGAGGGTTTGGCCATTTACAGTGCAGACCCCATGTTGCAGTTTGTGGTGCCCCATGGGGTGGATCATCTGATAGACCCTCACGCCTTTGTGACAATCTGCCTATTTCATTGCAACACCCACCTCATAATTCTCCCTCCGCACCATGATCAGGTCTACCCCTGATTATCCTTTTTGGGTGCACATTGAAAATGGCCATGCTATCTGCCCCTTGTATTTCAAGCTCGATCACTCAAAATGCAAGTACCCTATAGCTTCTGTTTCCATCACTTTCACTGCTCCCCCTCCAGCACCACCCCAGTGGCTGCTTCACCCTAATTTTTCAAATGGGGCATGATCCTTCTACCCTCAACCTCAGCAAATTCTGGCATGACTTCCAAAGCTACAGCTAATCAAAATTATAAAAATTTTAAAAATTTTATCAATTTATGGTGCCCTGAGCTGATGGCTGAAACAGTTTCAGCTGAGCTGCTATGGTTGACAGCTCATGGCTAATCAGGTGCTGCCAACCTACCAACTATGGTAGCTGAGCTGGCATTAGATGATTTAAATCCATTCAAAAAGCTTAAATGAATTTATATTTTGGATCAGGCTTATAATTTAAGCCTGATTTTGCTTTGGAGAAATTTTGTCAATCCTCCCATTTATACCCCTGCCATTTTCACCCTAAAAACAGTTTTCCAGCTTATAGAAATATAAATAAAATTGCAGTTGAAGCCACTGCTGCTCCTTCCAACACCTTACTATGCCAGCAACTCCATGAGGCAATGGTGTAAGTCCCAGGGAACATCCCCTGTGTGTAGATTGGGCCCTTTTTCTATTTTCAAGTAAGAAGGTATCAAAGAGGGTAGCAGTGCTCTTTGTCACCCAGGGTGACCTCACCTAAGAGGTAGACAAGCGTTGGGTAACAGCCCTTCCTCTTCAAATTCCTCCCATGGTGCCCACCTTTACCTCAGCAGAACTAGTACATTTGATTGAGGAAATTTGTGCTGAGATCACCAAAATGAAGTTGTTCAGCCCAAAATTGAGTGGGAACATGGCTGATGATTGGTTCCCATATAGTCAAAAAGGGACAAAGACTGATTTATCAGCTGAAATTACCAAAGGTTTAGATTCAGCTAACACCATGATTGCAAAAATTAACTCCCTCCCAAAATCATCAGGGATGATCCCCAATATGCAGGTAGTAGCATCAGACACCATCAATGAGGGTTCAAAGCTCTCTGCCAGCAAATTGGGTATTGCAGGCAATGTAACACTTTTGACTGAATGAATGGCCCAGCGACTGGGCATGGGCAGGTTGGGCATTCTGAACCTGTTCCCAACCAATTGGGACTACCCTATGTGGGGTGGCCTTGGGGGATTCCTGCTACTCATTGAGCTAAATGCTGTCATGCCAACTGTCAAACATAGTTGAGCCTCAGTTTGGGCTTTCAAGGTCAAACTGACAGCAACTTGGTCTGCCACTGAATCCTTCAATGTCAGTTTCCAGTGAACTTATCTGCCCCCATTCCTGAATAATTTGCTGATTAGGTCAAAATTGAGGGTCTCAATTTCAGCTTGTACCCACATCAATTGACCACTATTTAATAAGTTGCATTGCACTGAGAAAATTGTTGGCCAATTTTCTTACTTTCCTTTACAATAAAATTTTGCCTCAAAAACTATCAATTTTAATTTTATTGTTATCCCTCTGGCCACATTCCCAATAGCTTTTCTCTGGTGGCCCATCATCCCATATACCAGATGGGCTCTACCAGTACTAATGGTCACTATGGCTCCCACCGTTGTAAACTGGATTCAGTGAGCTAGATACTTCTGGAAATTTAACCCTGTTGTTATGAACTTTTGCTGACAATATAATGGGATCTTGTGGCCATATATCCACCATCTTCAGGCAAGGATTCACCCCCTTGTCTCCCCAAGTTGATTTAACCCCAACTACTGGTAACCTGATTGAAACCATATATGTGGTACCACCCCCTTCAGTAAGACCACCTGGGGCTGGAGCAGCCTCAATTTGGTTCATCCTCAGGTTGCTCTTCACTATTGTCTTGCACCAACAATCTATTGTTTTCCAATGCTCAGCTCTATACAATGTCATTTGGGTGGCAATGCCTCTAGCATTCTGGCTTGCTTTTTGGGTGCTTAAACATTCTAACTGGCAGGCCAGTCTAAACTTCTTCTGCCATTTACATGACAAATGGAACCCCTGGTTGAGGGCATTCCTATCCCCAATTTCCCCAATCATTTTGAGGAAGATGCAAAATATGAGATTGAGGAGCTTGCTTTTGGTGCAAGCCATGCTTGCATCAATGCAGCAATAAAACCTCTCTTTTTGACCCCAACTATTATCAAACCCAATGGCACATCAAGTCATTCACTTGTGTGCCAGCTCTCATCACTTTTGCTGAGCATCAACTTGCTCAATATGATGAGGAAATGGATACCGCTGGCCTCATAAACAAAGAAAACCCACAGCTATACCTCCTCATGCTTCATGTCACTGATGTCCTACCCTATGTTGTCCGCCATGGTTTGCCAGCTAAAATGGGTGCCAGACAAAAGTTTCCCCAAAGTTTCCTCACCTTCTGATATGGCTTCATAGGCTGATAACTTAGGGGCTATATTAGGATTTTTTTTTTACTAGATTAGTTTATGATGAATCCTTTGTTTGGCCCATTTGCAAATAAAGATGTGTGGCAGCTTCCTCTTTTGGGTTGGGCACCATCCAGTGCTAAAAAAGAAAGTAAAATATTGTGCAAAAATATTGAAATCAAATACAAAATGTTTTGAAAAAAATGTTGAAATCAAAATACAAAATGTTAAAGACAAAGTAAAAAAGGTATAATAGATTCAAAAGCTTATTTTTCATAAAATTTAGGCTTGTAGCTAAACTTATATATTATCTATGAATAAATTTATACTTTAAGTAGCTTGGGAACAAATGTTAAAATAATATATTGAAAACTCACAGACTTTACCAACAAATAAATAATTTTAGCTTTATCAGACAATCAGAGGCCTCTTGAGACTGACTATAATAAGTTGAGGTCAAATTTCTTTTTCAAGAGCTTAAATATTATGATTATTTTATTTTTATTTATGTTTTTTAATTTAGAAATTTCTAATTATTCACCATAAATTGGATTTTAACTCTATCTTATATTTATTATACAATAGTTAGTTATTAATTCTTTTTACATTATTCTATACTTGAAACTAGCATGTAGAAAAACTTATATTAAATATCAGAATTGCAAGTATTAAATTATTATAAAGGTTCAATTTTGTTATTTTTGATATCTATTCACTTATTTCAATTTCTTTTTCAAACAGAAAAGCATCCTTTACTAGATTTTTAAGAGAAATTACATAAAATCCACTCAATTATATAAGAAATTAGATAAATTGTGCACTCAACTTACATTAGAAACTTTATCTTAAAATGATGTTGTAGAGTTTAAGGAATTAGCCATGAAGAGAGTTATTTATAGCCTGGGTTAACTTTAATTCAACATGATGGAACAATGATATAATAAACAATCTATGTATCTCAGAGTGCATCTATTTGAAGTAACAATGATCTAAGACAATTAATAAATTATTTTGATCTTTATATTACCAATGATGAACTTTGAAAAATAAAAGATGGATGATAGTTAACTTAAAGGATACTTAAGATAGCTCAAAATGATATAGTTATCCAAAAATCTACTTAAAATTTCACTGACATACTGACTGACATCTAAAACCTTCAAGTCTGATAGGGTCAATCTATCTGGGTGAGTGGGTGAGAATTGGTGAATCTTATCAAATCTGAAATTATTGAGCCTGATGGGTTCAATATATTTGAGCAATTGGGTGAGAATTGACAAATATTATTGAATAATTCACCAAATTGCTCACCTAAAGCTAATCAAGTTTGATAATTTTAATCTATTTAGGTGAGTAGGTGAGAATTGGCAAATTATATTGAATCTAAAATTATTGAGCCTGATGGGTTCAATCTATTTGGGTGAGTGGGTGAGGATTGGCAAATGTTATCTAACAATTCACCAAATTGCTCACCTGAAACTCAACAAAAATCAGTATTAGAGTTTAAGTAGATTAAGTAGTTATGATAATTAGCTCATCAGCTATGAGGGCAACAGCAAAATTAGTCTGAGTGGCTTGAGAGTAGTGCTGACACAGCCTATAGGCTACAATGTGAGCTTATCATCTGATAAACTAAATACCATAGTGAAGCATGGGTATCTGAATGTTAGGATTTATATAATTTTAAAAAACCTGCCTAATTTGGTTTACCTAATTACTAAAATACTTTTAACAAGTTAAGTAGAAGTTATTTTTGGTAGTTTGAAAGATATATCACATACACAATGATTTTAAGTATAAAGAGATGTTCCAGGTAGCAGTTTGGTGTTATTTGATTGATTTGATAGGTTTTTTTGTTTGGCTGAGTGGTTAATGGCTTTTGTTCAAATTGATAGGACACAGATTATTTTAGAGGGATGATTAGTTATTGGTTGTTTTAACCCTTTGCACTCTGCTGTCCCCTCTCAGGGGACATTGTAATTCTAGCATATCACTTGGATGTCCCCTCTCAGGGGACATTAAAGTTTATTAGTGATTATGGGGAATTAACTTATTATAGCACAACTTCTTGAGTAGATTTTTATGTCCCCTGAGAGGGGACATCCAAGTGATATGCTAGAATTATGATGTCCTCTGAGAGGGGACAGCAGAGTGCAAAGGGTTAATAAGTTCAGTTAGGTTTATCTGAGTGGTTGGTGGTTTTTAGTTAATTTGATTGAGCAATTAGATTTGGCTGAGTGGTTTTGTTTATCTATAATATAAAATTTAAATTAGTAAATTGAAAATCTGAAATTATATAGACACCATATTGAAGCATGGGAAAATCAGCTAGTAGTATAGTAAAATTGATTTATATGAGCAATAGAATAAATTTTCAGATTTTGTTTAACCTAAAATTATGATAAAAATATTCAATAAACTGCAATACACACATAAGAACATTATGATATATAAAATGAAACTTAGTTATAAGAGACTATTCTGCTTAAAGTTAAAAGACATTAGTTTACTATCACTATTTATACATTTTAAACAATTATACTTAAATAATCTAAGGTAAAAAAAGAGCAATTAATTAGTTTTGATCAAATTAAATTACAAAACTATTTTAAAAAGAAATAATTAGGCTGCACATGCACTGATGCTGTAAAACTCTTGCTGTTTATACAAATTACCCCTAAAACTGCCAAAAAATAAAAAAGCTTCTCATGTGTGCCTGAGTTAGTTAAGCATGTAGAATTACAACTTGCCCTGCACCTTGAGTCTATACATACTGCTGGCCTCATCTAGAAGAAGCTCTTATCATGACAGCCTTCAACCTATGCCACTGATGCCCCAACTCCACTTCTGCCTACCCTCTCACTTGTCCTCCATTTCACACTGGATAGAGATCCATTCTTCCCCCCTTCCTCTAATGTTAAAGACAACTATCCAGAAGCCATACTAAAGAGATTATCATGACCTTACCTCCTTATTGAATGAGGAGGGAGATTCCAAATGAGTAGGACTCAGGTGACCTATATTTCACAAGGCACCAAGCCATCCTATAAATATCAAAAATTATAATCAATAAATTTATTATATGTTTTTTTCCTATTATTTTATACTTATTTTACATCTTTTTTATAATGCTATAATATTACTTATCATATTCAAAATAGTTTCCAACAATTGGACTCTGCAGAAGTGAAACAGCCTTACCATCACTTCTTTACAGCCATTTCACTATTCAGTGCCATCCAAAGGACTACAAGTCTTCTGTTACCTACCACTTCATGCACTCACAAATTTTAAATCTGGCTTTCACATTGAGAAAAAGCTAAAATATGGTGCTCACTTTAGGTGCACCCCAATTTGTAACTAGTAAAATGTCAATAATGAACCATGGAAAATAACTAGTAACAAATCTATACCTCATAGGAAGAGAAGCATTACTTGAAAATTAGTACTTCTCAAATTGAGGTACAGTTTTTAAAACCAGCAGCCTAGAATTTTGGGCTGCACTTAAATTTAATCTATCCAGGCCAGTTTGTAGCCTGTTTTATCTCCAAACTGAAAGCATAGCCAACACTAATTAACAACTACTAGATGGAATCTATTTCACTGAGATTTGATCCAGTCATTTCCAAGCTATTGATGTCTCTCTTATATGTGGAGACTCCAAGGGTCAGCTACCTTGGCAAGCAATGAACTGGTCATGAGACAGAACCCTACCTATGCCACTTTATACTCCCTGACATCCATCACCTCCCTCAATTAGTGGAGCTAACCATCATGAGACGTTATGCCAGCTAGGATTGATGCAGAGCCTCAATTAAAATCTGGTCAAATTTTATGAGCCACTTCCACTTATATTTGGGATAGTTGTGAAGCCATTTATGATAACTGTTGCTTTATCAATGATGCTTGAAATAAAATTGACTTGTGGACTCTAGAATTTACAGTTACATGGATACTCACCTCACTAAACATTTATAATGCATGCTATCTGAGTTACATGGATATATACAGCACACTGCATTGGAAGCTGTTCAAAAGCCCTGGCTCTGGAACTGGCACTAGTGCAACAAATGTATCAAGTAGAAGCGTTACTTGATCAATTACAGTGAAGAATTACCACAGCCTTTAAAGGACCTAAAAGCCACATGGGCCACAGGGTCCCACTGGAGATGATGGTTCTGTACGGCCCCAAGGCCTAAAGGTTCAAAGGTTCAAGAGGTCCTGAGGGACTGAATGATGACCAGGTTCCAGAGGGCTACCTAACCCTCAGGGTTAAAGGACCCCCAACTGAAGGTTACAATAATCCCATGTGAGGTTAAATTTTTGAAGGATGGAAAACCTTCAAAACAAATTAAGGAAATTGCACAAGGATTGGACTTCACCCTTATGGTATCCTAATTGATCCTGGCATTACCTTAAGAGCTTTAGACTATAAAATAATGTGCAAACATGTATGAGTTCTACAAATGGAGGTTTATGGTAAAATAGAACAGAAATATGCTAACTTTGAGACTATGATCAGCCATTGTGAGACCATAGTTCTAAGCCTTAAAAACTTAAATTAACCAGAAAACTGAAACCAGTGCTTTCAATTGATGATGTAATAAACTATAGGACACCCTGGAAAAGATATGAAAACAATTTGACCAACAAATTCCCCAAGGATATGCCAAGTCAGTGTCACCCAAACCTAGCCATATCATCTATACTGGCATCAACACTTTCTCCATGCCAACAGGATACCCTTCCTTCCCAGTTTCCTAGTAACTTTGTTCCTGTCCAGATAAGCATTGCATTCCTTTTTAAAGAATAAGAGCGCTATGTAAGAAGCCACCAATTGCCTAAAGTTAAATTATATTTACTCCTGCCTTTGTGGGGGAAGCCCTATAGATAATGACCCCCACCTATGTGAATGCAAGTTCTGGTCTCAGATTAAGACCGCTCTAGTACAAGAATTTTCAGTGATCAGACTCTCTTGAGTCAAAAGCACACCTTTATGTCCATTTGCCTCAACAAATGAAGAAGCCACTTTAAATTCTCACATCATTCTTAATCTAGCGCACAGACAATAGTTAATGCTAATCAAATTTCTTTAGACTACGCCATCACCGCTTCCCTCTCTGCCTTAATCTTGGCCTGAGTTCCATCTCTACATGATAAGATGAAGCAAACCTTTACATGTATCCAGAAAATCAAGAAGGCTCTAAATGAGATAGTAGCGGTCACCTTTAATAAGTACTCAGCCTCAGTCTGGGTCCCTCCTAGACCAAGAGTACATGCACTAGAGAACAAGAAGAACGTGTCCATTACATCGATGAATCCCCCCTTGGGTTGGGACCATCTAGTACTAAAAAAAGAACGTGTCCATTTGTTTTTATAACAAAGGGACATCGGCACACCAAAGAGGAATGGTATTAGCAACATTCAGAAGAGGTGGAGTGTGAGTTGTTAGGAAAAGGAAGGCCAGAATGAAGAAAAAGCTCTACATTATGACATACCCCTATGCCTCTACTTAAATATGATTATCTCAATGATATTGTTACTGGAGAACCTTGGGACAATGAGATAAACAATTCTGATAATAAATCCTTTGCTAACAATTATTATATGATGAGTTGCCCATGTTTCTCACCTTACCTCTCCAATTTGATATTCTGGTTACTTTGATTGTAGCCAAGGTCCATAAGATTCATATATTCATCATAATTGACAGCAGCTCTCAAATGAACGTCATTTATTTCCAAATAATGAAAAAATTTGCACCTGATCTGCCCCACTACATTGAATATGGCAACGCTGGGCCTCAGTGCACCTGATTTATAGGGCCAACTCTGAGCTCCCATTGAATTTAATAAAAACTTAGTAAACATCTCATCTATAGCCCTGTATAACCCGAGTTATGGGCTAAGTTAGGCACCCAGTTCCTCTGAAAGTATGACATCATTATTATTATGTGGAAGAAATACTACTTCTATACGGTACTAACATTCCCTAGCTGTTTCAAACAACCAAGAATAACAAAAAACATATAAAGGCTTGCACCAGTTTACTAGAGATAAGAATAAAATCCATTGGATTGACTACACGTCTGAGGTTCAAGCATAAGACTATTAGCTCATGTAATGGATGGAACCTAGGGATGTCTGTAAGTCCAGGGAAGCGCCCCCTCCGCTTGAACTAGGTTGCATTTCCATTCCCATCAAAAAAGAGGCCTAGAAGGCAAGCTGCCCCTCTCATCTCCCAGGGTGAACTCACCCAAGTGGTGGACAAGCGTTGGGTAACAGCTTATCCTTTAAAGCCCCGCCACCCATCACAGTATTGACTTCAGACAGATTAGTATGATAAATCAAGAAAATTTTTGCCAAGTTATAGGAAAGCCAGCATTCTCTTGGGGTAAAAGGTTTGAATGAGGTTGAGGCAATGAGACTTCATCATCAAAGCCCAAGAGCCCCAAATCCTTGGCAACAAAGCCTGACAAGTGTGTACTTTTGGTGAACAAAGTGTCTAATGTTATATTGTTGACAAAGCTCGCCAATTGCATCATGCTATTAAAAGATATTGCCAACAGTTAAAACCCATCCCAGAAACATCACAATTTGTCCACTATTTCCCGCTTGGTCAAATGGATGCTGGAGCAACTGAGTGCGGTCAGGTTGGGCACCCTGAACCTGTTCCTGACCTCTTGGACATTCTCTACATGGGGTGGCCTTGGGAGATTCCCACTGCCCATTGGGTGAGATATCATAGCTCCAGTCAGTGGAACTGCAGAAAATCCGCAATTTGGGTGTCTGTGGACAAACTGATAGTGACTTGGTCTGCTGTCAATAATTTCAAAGTCAATTTAAAATAATTTGTTTTCTAGCCCCTTGCTCAAAGTTCGCCAGGTTAGGTCAAAGCTCAAGGGCCCCAATCCCACATTTTCCCAAACTATTCCCCAAATTTGATTGTCTATTTAAACAGTCATAATACTAAGAATATTAAAAATCAATTCTCTATTTTTTAAATCCATAAAAATTTCCCAGCGCCAAGTTTATATATTCAAGTTTAAATTTTTCTTGCCAAACCCCATAACGTTCACAATGTGGCCCCACAGCCCATATATTGTATTGGTTGTCTCAGTACTATTATTAGCTTCAATCCCCACCATAGTCAATTAGCCTGTCATGTCAAGGCATTTCTGGATTTTTTTCTGATCTTGCAACTCCTTAAACCCTGGCCCATTAGCCATGAGTTCACAACAGCGTGGTTCTTCATTGGGTTGTTTTTTTACATTTGCAGCCCATCAGCACTCCGTTTTTACTCATCTCTCAGCCCAATACAACTTTGTCTGAGTGACAATGACCCTGTCATTATGGCTCACCTTTTGGATGCTTTTTTATACCAACTGGCAGGCCAGTCTAAACTTTTCTGCCATCACCCTGACATAAATGACCATCCATTGTTTCCACCCATTTCCACCCTCCTTGTCAAGGTGGGTGAAGCAGTGGTCACCCTCTTCCATATGAACGTTCAATTGGTAGTCTGCCTTCTGTTGTTTGTCTTCTCAATCGCCAATCTTATAAGCAGCTCCTGGATGGCTTTGGAGAAGATCCTTTATAGTCATATTTTTCCATTTCCCTTTTAATTTCCCTTGGTCCCCCCTCAAGCTGGGAACTTCATGATTGGATTTTCCAACTTGTCCTTGGGTTCTGTTCCTGATGTTAAATCAGTATCCATATTGAGTTCCAATCCTGATGCCACCCCACATCTGAGTTGGTGTGCTTTGGGTCACCTGTCTTTGCAATCTCTTTGGTGTCTTCAGACATGACCATATCTACCAATAAACAGAATTCTGACTACTTTTTGCTATCAGTGAAAATTAGTATTGGGGCTCACTAGGTGTTCTTCAAGGCCTTAGTTGACACTGGAGCAGTGGGCAACTTCATGAGCCTGGAGTTGGCCCAGCAGATTTGATCTGGATCTAGACTTTTGGCCAGCATTGTTGGTTGCCTCATCAGCTTCCCAGCCATCCTACAAAGTACAGCGCCAAGTACCTTTCTTGATTCACCAGATTAAGTTTTGCGTTCACTTCTTGGCAATGCCTAACCTTGTGTTCCCAGTGATTCTGGGTGTGGGTTGGTGGCATCAGCAGCATGTGAGTAACCATGAAATCTAACATGCTTTCATTTTCCAATGATCAGGTGGAGAGCGAGTTTCCCTTACTGGGTACTTTGTTAAAGCTCAAGGCTGGGAATCAGTTATCTCCCTCATATCTCCTGTTGGTCTTTCTCCAGATTTTTCACTGCGTTGATGGCTATCAGAGCATTTTTGACTCTGACAAGGCTAACTGTCCTCCCCCACATATGGAATATAACTTTAATTTTTGGACAACAGTAAAGGTGGTGAACATAAATTGTTCACCGTACCCACATACCATGGAGGAGGAGGCTGCCCTTGATGCATGGTTGGATGATATGCTAAAGAAGAGTAGTTTGTTCAAGGAGGCCTCCCCAGTTGCCTCTCCCATTGTCTTTTCCAAGAAGGCTGATGGTTCTCTTCATCCCTGCATGGACTATGGGCACTCACCAGTATCATAGTTCATGATCCCTATCCACTGCCATTGGAACAGATAATTGGCCAAGCAATTGCAAATTAGTGAGTGTTCTTAAAACTTAATCTGGTCAACGCTTTTAATCAAGTTTTAGTGAAGGAAGGTTAGGAATGGCTTACCACTATTTGGATGAGATAAGGCATATTCCAATTTTGAGTAATGCCCATTGTGATGAAGGACACGCTCATAACATTCCAGAGAATGATCAATAGTGTGCTAAGGGATCTCAGATTTTCCTGCACAGTTCACATACATTGATGATATTCTTGTACTTTCTCCCTCTTTTGAGCAACATGCAAAGGACTTAGAGGCAGTAGTGGCTTTACTGCATAAGTGTCATGGAAATGGCAGAAGAAGTTTAGACTGGCCTGCCAGTCAGGATGCTTGAGCACCCAAAAAGTAAGCCAGAATGCCAGGGGCATTGCCGTCCATGCAACTTGATATGGAGCTGGGAAGTGCGATACAACGAGGTGGTAATGTAGCAGCAGGATAAGGAGTACTCGCTGGACCCAATCAGTGACAGAGTGAGCCATGGTGACCAAAAGAATTGGTAATTCCCACCTGAAGTGCGGGGAAATGGACCACCAGAGAAATGCCATCTGGGAT